>VIAB01027766.1:3251-13920 GCA_009801035.1 Oophaga pumilio
CTGCAGCGCTGCTCTCATCACTTCAGTGAGGCCAAGTTCTAGCGCATTTACCTTGCTATTTTTAGCTACCAGTGCTTTTCCTTAAATTCCTTAAATTCCTTGTCGCTACACTCCAGTGGCCTACCCCTTGTGGTTTTCTTCTGAATATCCATATTGTCAGAGCTCATTTCTGTACATATTGTCTGAGGAAGGCCGATGTTATATGGCCGAAAACGTTCATTTATTTTGTACATCACTTTAATCACATGTGGATGCAAATAAAAGGAAAAACCACAAGCAACAACTATTTTTCTTCGTTCTATTTTTATATCTTTTTGAGTGAAGTACAATGTGTCACGAAAAAACATTCTCAGAATCAGCTGGATTCTTTAAAGCGTTCCAGAGTTATAACCTCATAAAGTGACAGTGGTCAGAATTGTAAAAATTGGCCCGGTCATTAAGCTGCAAAATGGCTCTGTCACTAAGAGGTAAAGACAGCAGGACCACCGCTTTAAACTATAGTAAATAAATATGGATACCCATTTATTTGCTGGAAATTGAGGACTAAAAATTTGCCATTGTCAGGATTGATAAGGGTTTTATAAATACAAATTTGCCATAAATATCTTTAGTTGGGATAACCTGTTTAAATAAATTCAAGTCACAAAATTATGACAAATGTATAATATGATGAATAACATTGACTTCCTACTGACCACACTGACTTACACAGAATTTTTTTGGGGTTCCATCGTGGTGTTGGTTATTTGGTCAGCAAGAATACTTTACATGCAGTGTTGCTCCTGCTGTTAAATATGACAGAAATGTATATGAAGGCGATTCTTTGACTGCAGTGAACCAGCAAGTTGTCACAGCAAGTTTGCAGTTATACAAATGCAATGTACAAAAAGTGTGCACCACATGTACAGTCCAAGTGTACATTTCTATTTACTTATTATATATGACTCCTGTGTTAAAATATTGCAAATGAACACAATAACAATTAACACCAATTATACATAGTATAAACTTTCTTCATACATTGTGAGAAAGATTACAGGTTTTTCTTTGTGAGCAGGAATACATTGATAATAATCATACATGAAAAGGAAACTCAGTGGGGAACATGAAATGTCAGGTTTCTCCCATTGAGGGCAAACTCTAGTAGTTTAGCTGTATTCTTGGGTGATAAGCTTGTCTGACAACTTGACAGATCAGGATAAGCACAAAAAAGTAATGCACATGCTGTGATATATGCTAAAATTGTTCAAAATGTCAGAAATCTTGTTAGAAAATAATAACACTCAACAGAATTAATATATTACGAGCAATGTAGCTGTGATAATATGAAAGAGCTGTCAGATGGAGAGAACATTCAGCTTTGTTATTGTGTTAAGTATTAATAGTTAAAAAAAAAATGAAATGAAATAGAAACAATACCATGATGTGTAGGTATAGAAAGAGTTTAAGAAATAGGAAGAGTTTTATTCTATTCTTGAAAGATCACAACACTTCTTTGTGGGCTGCATTTGGTATTGCAACTTGTCTCCATTCACTTAAAGAGATTGTTTACCCTTGAATAAATATTCGTCAGCCCTTACAGCTTTCTGAATTGTGTTTGTCTGTAATCTAGACACTGTTAGTATTTAGCCCTGTTTCTCAGTTACAGCAATCTTCGGGAGACTGCAGGTATGCGATTTGCATAGTCGCAATGACATGACAACTAGAAAGGTTATTGTCATGATTCTGTTGTCCTTCTGCGGACTGACCACTAGTGGCTGCTATTACTAACTTTGATAAATTGTGTTGTATTTCCACTCCTTACCACTGGAGGCTGCTGTTGTCTTTCTGCAATCTCCCTTTACCAATATGGCAGATGTTGAATCCATGGAAGCCCTCTTGTTTCCTGTTTGGTCTTACTTAAAGACCAAATGGAACATTCACTCATTGCTTGAGTATCATGTCTAGCTGTTGGTCTAGTTCCAGACTCCAGCTCCTGGGAACTTTCTTACCCAGGCTGTTCCCACTCCTTTCCAGATTGTTTCTATAACTCCTATTGCTACTTCCAAGGACTTCTACCAATACTTGCTGTTCCCTGCTCGCGCTCCCTAACCATTGGATTCCAGACGTGCTCCACCAGCATTGCAACAGCTATGGTCAACACTCCAGGTGGATACTTATGCAATGGTGGCTTAGTGGTTATCCCTGCAACCTTGCAGCGCTGGAGTCCTGGGTTCAAATCCCACCAAGGACAACATCTGAAAGGAGTTTGTATGTTCTCCCCGTGTTTGCGTGGGTTTCCTCCGGGTACTCCGGTTTCCTCCCACATTCCAAAGACATACTGATAGGGAATTTAGATTGTGAGCCCGATCGGGGAGAGCGATGATAATGTGTGCAAACTGTAAAGCGCTGTGGAATATGTTGGCCCTATATAAGTGAGGCATTTGATTGACTCCAAATTTATTTTGCAGTAGAATAATAATACCAAGCATACATTCAATGACATTAAGAATAATCTTTATAGTGAAGAAAAACAAGGAATCCTGGAAGTGATGACATGGCCTTCACTGATCAGACTCAAGGATTGGCCCAAGCCTACATCCACAGATCTGTGGTTAGTTTTCCGAGATGTTTGAAACAACCTCCCTGCCAAGTTCCTCAAAACCCATGCGCAAGTACAAGTGTACCTATAAGAATTGATGAATGCAATGGTTGGTGACACCAACTATTGATTTGATTTAAATTTCCGTTTTGTTAATTCACTTTGCCTTTTGAAATTTAATTAAAGTAAACACTTCTTTTTTTCAAAGCTTTTTTACTTTGCAGTATTTTATCCATACCTACCTAAAACCTTTGTACAGTACTATATATAGATTGGATCCACCACTCACAGTAGGTGAGGTCACAGCACACCTTCTCCTTCTCCTTACACTATGATCTGTCATGGTCCGTGTATTGGTTCTAGCAGGTACGCCAGGGGTTAGCCTCCCTCTGAAGTTGGGAGGGCTTTAAATAGCCTCATTGTGGTTCCATTCTTTGTCATTTATTCTTTTGCCTTGGCTCAGTTTAGTTGACCCCGGTGTGCCTGTGCCTTTGTGCCTGCGTTTCGTATGATATCTTGGTTCTGAACCTGTCTGTATTCCCGTTATTCTTTTGTCTGCTGATTCTGTACCATTTGCCTGCTTGTCCTGTTATTGACTTCTGAGTGGTTTTCTGGATTTCCCTTTCTGCCCGTCCCTCTGGTACTGTTTTCTGCCTTCTCGGTTTTCTGACTCTCTGGCCTGTCCCTGCTTACTCTTTGATATACCGTAAATTTCCCTGTAGTTCCTCCTACGTTACCTCCCCATGGTGGATCCCCGCTTCAGTCCTCTATCCTCCAGGTTTCCTGAACATGGCTCCACCCCGGTCCCACCCCTAGACGGTCACGTGACGCAAGGTCCTGCTCCGCAGAGTACACGTCTGCTTACTGCTCCTTCCCCGGACGCTGCATGCCCCGCTGGTCTGCGCACTTGAAAGTACCTGTACGGACCTGAGATTCTGGTACATTGTCCCTGACATGATCATTGCACATTTACTCAACACACTTCCATAGATATCAATGAACATATTCAATCTACAGGTTTTTATCGTCCATGTTACTTCTGTAAAGCATATCTCTGAGTGCTGCTGGGAGAAGCTGCTCAGTCAAGATGGCCACACTATAGTCAAATAGAGGAAATATAATTTAACAAATTCTAAATTTCAGGAAAGCTGAGATTCTGGAAAGTGAGAAGGATGCAACTTTTTTTACGATACTACAATGTACTATTGACTATTAATGGTAAGTATTAGGGATGAATGAACGTGCTCATTGATACTGGGATATCACTCAAGTATCTGGGTGCATGAGTGTGCTTGGCACTCGGCGAGCATTAGCCGGTGCTCAATTTCAATCTCAAATCCCTACCCCGCATGATTAGCTCCTGTTACATGGCCAATAAGCATGCCAGGATGCCATAGACATCTTGGTCGTGTCATTACTGTGATTGGCTGGCCGTGCAATAACATCAGGGGTTATAAAAGGACAGGCGCCGCCAGGCTTAGCACAGTGACTACATTGCACAGCTCTGTGATAGTTTTTATTGGAGGGAGAGAGTGCTTGTCCAGGCATGTGTATGCACAGTTTAAAAAATCAGAGTCCTGTAGTGTTGATACCGGTGCTGAAGCTGAACCATCATATTACCAGCCCTTGTAGGGGCTAATTTTATGCTTTGATGTTTGTATCAGACACATTCTGAATTTAACCAAGGGACGGAGAGAGAGAGTTGCAGGAGCAGGGAGAGAGGCTGAATACAGTCTCTAGGCAGGGATTAGTGCTTTGCAGTCGGTTGCTAAATATATACAGTACAGACAAAAAGTTTGGACACACCTTCTCATTCAAAGATTTTTCTGTATTTTCATGACTATGAAAATTGTAGAATCACACTGAAGGCATCAAAACTATGAATTAACACATGTGGAATTATACATTACACTTTACAAAAAAGTGTGAAACAACTGAAAATATGTCTTATATTCTAGGTTCTTCAAAGTAGCCACCTTTTGCTTTGATTACTGCTTTGCACACAGAAAAGGTGAACGGATGGACTCTACATGCCTGGTTCCCACCGTGAAGCATGGAGGAGGTGGTGTGATGGTGTGGGGGTGCTTTGCTGGTGACACTTTTGGGGATTATTCAAAATTGAAGCGGTGAGCGGTCTAGCTCACTCCAAACCATCTCGATTGGGTTCAGGTCTGGTGACTGTGGAGGCCAGGTCATCTGGCGCAGCACCCCAACACTCTTCTTCTTGGTCATATAGCCCTTACACAGCCTGGAGGTGTGTTTGGGGTCATTGTCCTGTTGAAAAATAAATGATGGTCCAACTAAACGCAAACCGGATGGAATAGCATGCTGCTGCAAGATGCTGTGGTAGCCATGCTGGTTCACTATGCCTTCTGTTTTGAATAAATCCCCAACAGTGTCACCAGCAAAGCACCCCCACATCATCACACCACCTCCTCCAAGCTTCATGGTGGGAACTAGGCATGTAGAGTCCAGCCATTCACCTTTTCTGCGTGCAAAGCAGTAATCAAAGCAAAAGGTGGCTACTTTGAAGAACCTAGAATAAAAGACATATTTTCAGTTGTTTCACACTTTTTTGTAAAGTGTAATGTATAATTCCACATGTGTTAATTCATAGTTTTGATGCCTTCAGCGTGATTCTACAATTTTCACAGTCATGAAAATACAGAAAAATCGTTGAATGAGAAGGTGTGTCCAAACTTTTGGTCTGTACTGCAGCTGTCGCGAATGACCACATTTTTATTTTTTGGGTGAAAAAAATGTAATCAATAGAATATTATGTGCTTTGTTGTACAATTATGTGTTATATAACACATCAAAAAAAGTTCAGTCACTCATCCATATATTATTACATGGTCTGTGGTACATTTCAATGTTACACTGTGTTCCAAATTATTATGCAAAAATTGTTTAGGAGTGATAAGGTAAGAATTTTTTTGTTTGTCAGTTAAACTCATTGATGGTGATGTGTGTCAGGGCTCTTTATATCACTGTAAGCAATTGCAGACACCTGTGCTAATTAGTTTGGCAGGTGTGTCCAATGAAAGGCAAGACTACTTAAGAAGGCTGTCCCACATTATTAAGCAGCCTACATTTTCTGCCAAAATGGGAAAGAAAAAGGATGTGTTGGCTGCTGAGAATTAACAAATTGTGGAGTGTTTAGGTCAAGGCATGACTACAATCAACATTGCCAAGACACTTCATCGTGATCATCGCACAATCAAGAAGTATGTAGCTGATTCACAGTACACACGTGTGCGTGTTAATATGGGAAAATTGAGGATTCTTTCCTACAGGCAATTACGTCAGGTTAAAAGAGCAGCGGCAAAAAAGCCTTGTCATAGCAGCAGACAAGTTTTTGAAGCTGCTGGTGCCTCCAACGTCCCCCGAACAACAAGATGCAGGGTCCTTCAGAGGTTTGCAGCTGTGCGTAAGCCATCCTGTCGACCTCCTCTATCCACTGCACACAAGCAGAAACGGCTCCAGTGGGCCAAACAATACATGAAAACTGACTTCAAAATTGTTTTGTTCACCGATGAGTGCCGTGCAACGCTCGATGGTCCAGATGGATGGAGTGGAGGATGGCTGGTTGATGGACACCCCATGCAAACACGGCTACGGCGCCAACAAGGAGGAGATGGAGTAATGTTTTGGGCTGGAATCATGGGGAGAGAGATTGTCGGCCCCTTTAGGATCCCTGAAGGGGTAAACATGAACTCCATAGTGTGTTGAGTTTCTCAAAGAGCACTTCCTGCCATGGTTCAAGAAGAAGAACCGTGCATTCCGCAGCAAGATCATTTTCATGCATGATAATGCACCGTCTCATGCTGCACATAACACATCTGCATCTCTGGCTGCTATGTGCATAAAAGGGGACAAACTTATGGTGTGGCCCCCATGCTCCCCTGACCTCAACCCCATTGAGAACCTCTGGAGCATCATCAAAAGGAGTGTCTATGATGACGGGAGGCAGTTCACATCTAAGCAACAGCTCTGGGAGGGTATTCTGTCCTCATGCAAAACAATTGAAGCAGAAACCATCCAAAACATGACAAATTCAATGGACGAGAGAGTTGACCATTTTTTTTGTTCTTTATTCAAATGAAAAGGTTGAAAACTCTGCTGTGCATAATAATTTGGAACATGCATTTTGAGTGCAGTTTGAGTGTTTTATTTTTCAAAAAATATACTGTTATCATAGGCAGTTTGTACAAAAACCTTTCAAGTGTACTCTAATAGTTATTTGACTGGAAAATTACAATGACTGCAATTCATATAGGTAATTTGGGAAAATCTGAGAAAATATTATTTGCATAATAATTTGGAACACAGTGTATATAACACTCTCAGAAAGCATTGAAAATTTTTCTGAATTCAATTACTCATCCACATACTAATATGCCCTATGCAGTTCAACGTTACATAATAGTGCAAAAATGTGTAGTTTAAGCCGATGGATGACATTGTATCCAGTGTCACAATCCATATACATTCTCGTTGTGCCAATATTTGTCTCTCGTTCCTGCCCGCATTCCACAATGGACTTTATCGATACCCCTGACTTTGAGGCCACAAGGGTTACAATCATGGAACGCCTTAAAATGCTTGGGGAGTGTTTTTAATATGGACAAATCCGATATGTCCTTTACCGCAGAGATGTCCCTGATGTGTTCCCAAGTTCAAGATGAACTCAATCCAATATAAATTTTTGGACACGGACATGTGGCATAGTAAACCACAGTTGTGGTACTACATGAGTTAATTTGGAATGACAATTAGAAGATGTGAAAGAGTTGAACCTATGGATATTAGGGCATGCCACGCACTTACCGCATGGGAAGCAGTCCACCGTACAACCATAATTCCTAAGGGGCCCAAAAGTTTTCGATGTATAGTGGCTCCTAACCAGAAAGTCTTTCATATTTCTACTACATCTTGGTACAATCCTGGGAATCTGTGACAGACAGGATGCCAGGACTACAAGAACGAGCATCCGAGCATTAGCAATTGCTCGAATCACCAGCATCCGAGCATTTTAGTGCTCGCTCATCTCTAGTAAGTATGAATTATGATTGCTGTTTTGTCTCTATTTTTGTCTGTGTCTGCTGATTACCGAAATTGTAAGTACGCTGCGAGTGACTGTATTGTGTCTGCATTTAAATATCAGTTACCATTAATACATAAATTAGTGTGAAATCTGCCTTTACCAGGGAAAATGCTCATTAAACAGCCCGTTCAAGTCTCAATACAGTCCTAACATCTTTTGCCATGGAAACTGCATGTAATCCTGGCACCAGGTTCACGTATGTAAAGTAGCTGATCTTTTGTGCTGTCATGCTCATATTTAGCTCTCACTTATGAGAAAAATATAATAATCTCTATCAATAAAGACAGCCATGTGTCACAACGACTGTGGTGTAAATTAAAGTGTCATTGTTTAGTTAGTAAGCCTTAGGAAGTCATATCATGGGAAGAAATGTGTGCAGACCAGACTCTACAGGATTGTTTTGGGTTTTCAACTTATTAAATTTTTTTACTTGCGCCAAAAGGATTTTATTTTTCTAGATGTTCTAATTTGTTTTGGTTCTCATTTTCGCAAAAAGTTACCAATAAAGCCAACCCTATTCCCTGGCACAAAACAGATGATGTTTGTGCTGATTTTTGTTATTGTTTTAATATTTTACATAATTAAACATATATTAAAATATAAATCTTTTACACTGGCCGGGCTTGCTTTTTAGGCTGTATATACAGCTTTGAAAAGCTGTTGGCTCAAAACTCATTCTGCAAACAGCCATCTTCCCCTACCAATCATGTACAGTACATGCATGATCAGTTCAATCAAACGTGCGTGTTTTTTAATGGGGTGTTTTATCTCCTGGTAGAACAAAAGATTCAGATGTTTAAGTTCCGCATTCTCAATTCTTCTCCTAGCAGACACCAACCTCATGAGTTAATGAATGCTTAGGGTGCGTTGACATGAAGAATTTTGACATGGATTTTTGTAGCTGATCAATTCACACTTATAATAAAGGCATAAAAAACACAGTTTTTGGCATGTTGTATAGGTGTGTTTTTCCAATAAAATTAATAGAAAAATTAAACCAAAGAGCGCTTGAAGTATTTTTTCATAAGCAGATGCTGCTATAAAATCCATGTAGAAAACTCAGTGTGAATGTATCCTGAATAGTGATGAGTGAGTATGCTCATTGCTCGGGCTTTCCCGAGCATGCTCAGGTGGTCTCCGAGTATTTGGGCATGCTCGGAGATTTAGCTTGTGTCACCGCAGCTGCATGATTTGCGGCTGTTAGACAACCTGAACTGAATACATGAGGGGATTGCTGGTTTATTAGGAAATCGCCACATGTATTCATGCTGTCTAGCAGCCACAAATCATGCAGTTGCGGCAACACAAACTAAAACTCTGAGCACGCCCAAATACTCGGAGACCACCCGAGCATGCTTGGGAAAACTCGAGCAACTCGTATACTCGCTCATCACTAATGATGAAATGTAACCTGTCATATCCAGAAACGTTATTTTCGTGCAGATACAGTTGTGCTCAAAAGTTACCATACCCCATCAGAATTTTCCTTGCTTGGCCTTTTTCCAGAGAATAAGAATGATAACACCAAAAACTTTTTTTCCACTCATGGCTCACGGTTAGTGGTTTGGTGAAGCCATTTATTGAATGCCTATAAAGGAGGATGGCACAGGGTGCTTTCTGTGGGGAAGCTTTGACCCATTGGGAAATGGGTGACTCTGGTGACACTACGTTAAAGGATGAAGGGCACGCTGGATGTGTCTCATGACTATTCCTTAGGCTGGGATCAGATGGCTGTAGATTCTTCCATCTGAGAGAATCGGGCTGATGATGGAAATCACACTCTGATCAGAGATTGACCGGAGTGTCAGCTTAGTGTGATCCAATTCTCTCGCATGAGAAAATCAGAGCGCACTGTGAGGAGAAGATGGAGAACAAAATTTCTCCATTCTGTGAGTCTGCAGAAATTGGAATGCTCTCGGATGTCATCCGAGTGCAGTCTAATATTTTCATCTCACCCATAGACTTGAATGGGTGGAAGGCACTGCCTCTTCGAATGACATTGGTCCGAGGTCAATCTAATCAAAAATCAGTTAGCGCTCGTCCGATGTATACGCTGGTGTGAGCGAGCTGTCACACTGAATGTGGCTCCCAGAATATCAAAAGTAGGGGACCACTGTGTTACATAGTACAATAATAAATTGTATAAGTAGTGAATATTTCATTCCATTTCCAGTTTACGTACTCAATATGTAAACTGTTACAATTGTGTTATTAATATCCGCTCAACTTACTTAGAAAATTGATGACACTGTAATGTGAATTAAGATACACAATGTAGCAGCCGCACATGATGTCTCCGTGAGACACATGGAAGATTTCCTCTGCAGCGAGTCAGGAATAATTTTTAATGTTTCTCATGACATAAATGTTACCCAGCAAATTATATGATAGTTTCTATGGAAACTGAAACTTTGGACAGGAAATATTTGTTAAAGTAACCTGTAAAAGACCGTAAGACGAAATCGATGCTGATTTTCTATTAAAAGAAAAATATTTAGATTTAAAAGTAAAAGACAGGTGACAGAAAAAGAATGTGCAACCTCACTAAAAGCAATCTGTTATTTTGCATCCATGAATCTTAAACCGCTGTGAATCTGTAGGAAAATGAAGACAAAGAAGACATTGATTGATAGGAATTACAGTGACCTTTGTATGGTACATCGTAACATATCTAAATAAGTATAAATACCCTAGCATATAAAACCTTAATGCTTTGTAGTTCTAATTTAGGGTATATATTTGGGAAGGACTAGCACTAAGGATGAGCAAACTGATTCTAAACAAATCAAATTTGCATAGTTTCCCAAAATTTGCAGATTCTTACTCCAAATTTTGTCATTTTTGGTGAATTCGATTCATGTCAATCCAGCAATGTGGTGGTCATTCCGTCACCACATTACTGGATTTATAAGGGCTAGAAAGAAGTTAAAGCAATAAAATACAGTTATATGAAAAAGTTTGGGCACCCCTATTATTCTTAA
>VIAB01027767.1:17088-27806 GCA_009801035.1 Oophaga pumilio
TACCAACCAGTATGTGTAAAAGTACAGACACAAAGGGCTATTAAGTGCATAAAGTGTGTGAGAACACGATATGAGGAACCTGGTTATGGTAAGAATTTTGAATTGGCAACACAGGGATAGTTAGATAAATGTGGTGAGGCAGTAGGCCAGTCTGAAGAAATGTGTTTTTAAGGCACGCTTAAAACTGTGGGTATTGGGGATTAATCAAATTATCCTGGGTAATGCATTCCAAAAAATTGGTGCAGCACATAAGAAGTCTTGGAGACAGGAGTGGGAGGTTCTGATTGTTGACGATGTTTTTCTCAGGACATTAGCAGAACGGATGGCACGGGTAAGGTGGTAGACCAAGACGAGGGAGGAGATGTAGGGTGGTACTGAACCGTGGAGCGCTTTGTGGGTGAGAGGGATAAGTTTATATTGAATTCTGGAGTGGATGGGTAACCAGTACAATGACTGGCACAAGGTAGAGGCATCGGTGTAATAGTTGGTGAGGAATATGATCCTGACTGCAGCATTCAAGATAGATTGGAGAGGGGAGAGTTTGGTAAGAGGGAGACCGATTAGTAGAGAGTTACAATAGTCCAGACGAAAATGAATAAGTAATATGTAAACTATGTTACTAGCTTTATGGACATTATAATACATGGACAATATATGTGGACAATATATGGACAAAATATGAAATATTCAGACATCTACACATACCACTAATGGGAGCTTTTATGTCATCAAATTCTAAATCCATAGACGCTAATATGCAGCGGGTCCCTCTTTTGCAGCTAAAACAGCTTTTACTATTCTGGGATGGCTTATTACACCATGTGCACAATTATAAGGCAAATTGTATTTTTGATGATCAATTTTGTGATGATGCTCTTGCATACTTTTCCTCTTATTGTTCCTCTCCTGGTTTTGGCTTACAAATACTGATGCAAAATATACTAAGTGTGTGAATTTGGCCTAATAATTCTGAGCACCTTTATTAAGGTGGTAAGTATTCTCAGGATACACCCTCCTTCATTACACAAATACACATCACCTGATCTGCTTCATCCAATAAGCATTTGTGTTTATACAGCTTGGAGCTGAAAAATAGGTATTAAAATGATGATTTAATCAAAATACTCATTTGTCTAAAAATTGTGCTCACAATGTACAATCCAATGCGTATATTAAGTAGATGTAGTACCACTTGTGGCCAGCGAGGGGCAACACAACTATGAACCAGTGCTGATGTAGATGCACAAGGGACAGGCTATTTTAGGGAACAATGGATATACTTCTCCAGATATGCTACAAATTACAATTAATCAGTCTCTCTAACATACTGCAAATTTGTAATATGTTGGACTTTCATATAAAATTAACATTCCTAAGTTACATCATAAAAAAATATTTAGAATTGAGACTCTCAATTCTAAATATTTTTTATCTACTGGCTAAGTCAGTACAAAGATACACATCTTTCCTAAGTTACATCATATAATTTACAGCAAACTTTAGCTTCAATATAATTATTAATTGTAATTACAATTAAAGAGGATCTGTCACCACTTTCTCCATAACTGTTAACTTGCTACAGAATAGCCATTGCAGAATCATTTACCGTAGTTAATCCAATCATTTTTCCTGCTTGGATCATATGGTATTCACTGAAAATAAAAGCCATGTAAGGCTATATTCACACACAGCATAATAGTGGTGTTTTTTTCTGCAGCTAAAACAAACAAGCAATCCCTGCATGTGTTGCGGCTGTCAAACATGCAGGCATGCAGGCGCAGGATATCGAACATATTATTCAAGAATGGCGAAGACATTCAGTTAGCATACGAGCATGGTGGATAACACCTTATCCCAGAACGTTCGCTCATCACTAGTTGGGACCCCTTCCCCTATGTATAAACCTTACCAATTACCATGACTAAGGACAGTTTTATGTCGGAAACCCGTCAGTAGGACCTGGAACCTGAATAGTGTTTTTGTGGCTTAACTCACGTGTCACGTAATCAACTGATCCAGCAGCAATCCACTGACAATCCACTGACAAGCTGATAACAATTCACTGACAATCCACTGATAATTTGCTGACAATGCACTGACAATTCCCTGACAATCCACTGACAATTCACTGACAATCCACTGACAATCCATTGACAATCTGCTGACAATTCACTGACAATTTGCTGACAATTCACTGACAATTCCCTGACAATTCACTGTCAAACTGCTGACAATCTGCTGACAATCCACTGACATTCTACTGACATTCCGCTGACAATCTGCTGACAATCTGCTGACAATCCACTGACAAACTGCTGACAATCTGCAGACAATCCACTGACAAACTGCTGACAATCTGCTGACAATCCACTGACAAACTGCTGACAATCCACTGACAAACCGCTGACAATCCTTTGACAATCTGCTGACAATTCACTGACAAATCGCTGAAAATCTGCTGACAATTCACTGACATTCCGCTGACAATTCACTGTCAAACTGCTGACAATCTACTGACAATCCATTGACAAACTGCTGACAATCTGCTGACAATCCACTGACAAACCGCTGACATTCCGCTGACAATCTGCTGACAATCCTCTGACAAACTGCTGACAATCTGCTGACAATCCACTGACAAACCGCTGACAATCTGCTGACAATCCACTGACAATCCGCCGACAATCCACTAACAATTTGCTGACAATCCACTGACAATCTGCTGACAATCCACTAACAATTTGCTCACAATCTGCTGACAATCCACTGACAAACTGCTGACAATCTGCTGACAATCCACTGACAATCCGCTGACAATTCACTGTCAAACTGCTGACAATCTGCTGACAATTCACTGACAAACTGCTGACAATCTGCTGACAATCCACTGACAAACTGCTGACAATCCATTGACAATCTGCTGACAATTCACTGACAATCCGCTGACAATCCACTGACAATTTGCTGACAATCCACTGACAATCCGCTGACAATTCACTGTCAAACTGCTGACAATCTGCTGACAATCCACTGACAAACCGCTGACAATCTGCTGACAATCCACTGACATTCTGCTGACATTCCGCTGACAATCTGCTGACAATCCACTGACAAACTGCTGACAATCTGCTGACAATCCACTGACAAACTGCTGACAATCCACTGACAAACCGCTGACAATCCATTGACAATCTACTGACAATTCACTGACAAACCGCTGACAATCTGCTGACAATTCACTGACATTCCGCTGACAATTCACTGTCAAACTGCTGACAATCTACTGACAATCCATTGACAAACTGCTTACAATCTGCTGACATTCCACTGACAAACCGCTGACATTCCGCTGACAATCTGCTGACAATAAGCTGACAAACTGCTGACAATCTGCTGTCAATCCACTGACAAACCGCTGACAATCTGCTGACAATCCACTGACAATCCGCCGACAATCCACTAACAATTTGCTGACAATCCACTGACAATCCGCTGACAATCCACTAACAATTTGCTCACAATCTGCTGACAATCCACTGACAAACTGCTGACAATCTGCTGACAATCCACTGACAATCCGCTGACAATTCACTGTCAAACTGCTGACAATCTGCTGACAATTCACTGACAATCCGCTGACAATTCACTGACAGTCTGCTGACAATCCACTAACAATCTGCTGACAATCTACTGACAAATCGCAGGCAATTCACTGACAATCCGCTGACAATCCACTGACAATTTGCTGACAAACAGCTGACAATCCACTCACACAACTTTTTGCAGAAAAAAATGTATTTCAACTGGATCCATTTTTTTTAACATTGGATGTCTATTTAAAATGAATCCTTATCTTATTTTTTTGCTTACTGGATCTGGAAGAAAATAGATAGCTATTTACTGGATTCGTTTCCACACACTTCAATGTTCAAAAAAAATGGATCCAGTTGAAATCAGTTTTTGTTTTTTTAATGGACAAAAATGATGTGTCTGCACAAGTTTTTTGTCAACGGATTGCTACTGGATCCATTTCTAATGGATGATTAGTGGACTCGTGAACCTAGACTACTCAAGTTTTCTGTTAGACTATGTTCACATGTCCAGTAGTAGTCATCAGTTAGAATGGATCCAGAACCGATCCATTATCAATAAAGTTGTCCAAACACATTTTTTTTGTCCGCCTGATAAAAACGGATTTCAACTGGATCAGTATTTTTAAACATTGAAGACTATGGAAAACAGATCCATTAAATAGCCATCCGTTTTCGTCCATTTGAAAAGGATTCATTTTTTGCTTACTGGATCAGTTTCAAATAGATGATTACTTGAAAGTTTCCATGACCGATAGTGTAAGTCAAATATTTCTTTTTACACCTCCAGTAAGCAAAACACGGATCCTTTTCAAATGGGAGAAAAATGGATGACTCTTTAACAGATCTGTTTACCATAAACTATTATAAAAAAGATCAAATTTTTTCATGTGGCCAAAAAAGTTGTCTGAACAACTTTTTTTCTCAAAAGATTGCTGCTGGATCAATTCTAACTGATGATTACTGTACATGTGAACCTAGCCTTAAAGTGGCTCGCTGATCTAAAATGAAAAGTCTGCAGTCACTCTGCGTGACTGCAGACTTGCAAATCCTCCCAGCACACTCACTGGATTCGCTATTGTCTGTCCCGAAAATGGAGGTCAAGAATGCGATATGCAAACCACAGGGCAGAATCCGTTGACTTGGTGCGGCTTTACACAATACAATTGTCCATGGCCAATAGACAGTGCTCGGCCTCACTCCACACACTTTCATTGAGCGAACCCGCGACCACTAGATGACCGTGCCCACTAGACAGCACGTGGCCTCACTCTATGCACTTTTAATAAGTGAACCCACGTCCGCTAGACAGGTTCTACCCGAGAATATGCATATTGCGTACTTGACCGCAATTTTCAGGTCAGAGAACGGCCAATCCTCTGGGAGGATTCACAAGTCTGCAGTCACACAGTCACACATAGTGACTGCAGACTTTTCATTTTAGACCGGACAACTCCTTAAAATATTCACAACTATTCAGAATTCAGAGTCCTCAGTGGTTGAAATATTCACAATCATTCAAAATGTTTATGCACCATGTAAATGTAAAACACATAGTATAAATACGACAGAACCATGTCCTCATGTTTTATCATGTTTTCTGCCTTGCGTTTATAGAGATGGAATTTGTACTTTTTTTTTAATACAGTACGACATGATTGAGCCATTGTTTTTCCGGAGCCGTACAGTTATTTGTCTGGAAGCTTTGATCTAGCATCAACATAAAAGACGTACAAAGATATCAAGCAAAGTTTTGTTATGTTTGTTATGGGACCCTCAAAGGCCGGAAGTGAAGAGACCTATCTTAAATCCAAGGACCTTCTTCTCCTTCTCCTGCAGCTGTTATTCAATGTAGGAGAGGGAAGAGAAGAGGTCATTGCTTTTTATTCGAAGATCAAAGGAGTTCCTGAGGTTGAATAGCCAATGTTTACATAATCACAACAAAAGCCTGAAGCCATCACACCACCTCTCCAGCAACCAGGGCCATTGTCCTCGGGACAATCATTCATTAGGCAAGGAACCCATGGAGATGCATGCACTGCTGTTGGGGATGAAAGTGGGGGGTAACAGAGTTGGGGGCAGGGAGTGTTTGCCAGATGATACTCATTCCTATCTTTTCATCCCAGTCTTCTAATTTACCCAGTCAGTGACCTCTTGGATGTGATTAAAAAAAATCAGATAGATGCTGCCTTTCCTGAACTTCACAGAGGAGCCCTGTCTGCTTTCATGTTGATGTGTGTTTGTCTGTTACTCATAGCAATAGAAGATGAATCTGCAGACAACCCAGGCCACAGATGGATGGCGTTCCTTTTAATTTATTAAAGCCAGTAATGAAAAGATTGTGTAATTTGGCAGCTGATGTTCCAAGAGTGGAGAAATACAAACTATTACTGCAGTGTTTTCTTATCACACAGAACTTCCCCTTTTAGCTGTTCCAACACATTTTTATAAGATTGATTACCCCGTAAAAGGCCCGCACTCATGCTGTGATGTATGCCTGCCCTGGCTGATTGAACACATTCAGCATGTGGTCCTAGACAACTGTGCCTCACAAAGCATCTAAGAATTTCTAGGCTTTCTGTCTGTATCTGAGGATATTCCGCAGAACGGCGGCGAAATTCCAGATAATCTGCTGGTTTAGCGTTGATACATTTTGTATGAAGTTTGCAGCTACAATGGAAATATTTTATTTATACATCAAAACCCTATTTGATCTTTTTTCTTCGGTTTCCTAAGTATAAAATGACTATTATTTTATTCCCAGTCATTTTGAGTATTGTTTAATTTCACTTCCCGTTTGTTTTAAAGTGATCCTTTTTTGGAACAATTATTGTCCTCCTTTTATATAATGCCGTAAGGGCAGGAGGGGGTGTAATTATTTTTCACCATAGGACATATTTCATTTGCAAATTAAATATATACAGTATTTTAAATGGAGCAGAATAATATTTAGATATGATAAAAATTCCTGTTTACAAAGGCAATATTGGATTCCATCAGACGATATGTGATATTTAACATCAATATGGAGAACTGTTTTCAGTGGTATTATGTAAAAAAAAAAATCAGGACCCCAATAGAAATATCTGATGGACCCCATTAACGTCAATTTACATCAGCATCCATTTTTCCAGCATAGTTGTTAGACGTCACTCAGACGACCGTTTTTCTCGCGCACGATTATTCTGATCAGAGTGTGGTCCGAGTATCATCAGTTTTTCTCATATATGGAGAAATAAAAAAGTTTCTCCACCTTCTCTTTTCTGACAAGTCCGTGAAAATCAGACCAAACTCAGATGTAATCCGAGTGAGGTCGGATTTTTTCACTGCCCCATAGACTTGCATTGACGATTTCAATACGATTCTTGGATCAGAATGGGACATCTCTGAGATTTTTCCACAGAAATTTGCGGACATGTGAATGGCCCAATAGACTATCACAGGTATGAGTGCTATCCATGAAAACCATGGATAGCACTTGGGTGTGAAAATCAGATGTCTGAATGAATGAGGCTCAAAAAATTGATTGTGATGGTTGTGAAAGGGTTGTGTCCTTTTAGAACTGACCGGTCATTGGGCACAGTTTTAGATGAAAACAAACAACCTGTGCTTTATTCATCATCTGTGTGTCCATGTCAACACTGCAGCCAATCATTCAGCTCGGCATCCCTTCCTGCTTAGACTGAACACCCCGCTCAAAGCCGCAGAGCTCACTGATTTGCTGCCACGCTTTCCTTGTGACGTCAGTGCTACAGTGAATATCAGCCACTGGGAATACTGGCAGAGACTCAGGACCTAGGGACAACATGTAAAGCCCAGTTTATTTTTTCATAACAAACTGCATCTGATGAGTGGTATTTTCTGAAAGGGTCAAGCCTTTTAATGGGTGACTGACAGGTCTCTCCCTCTCATTACATGGAGAGATTTGTCAATCACCTCTAGCAGCCCTGAGAAGAGCTGGGCAGGGACCCTAGGAACAAAGGAGACTAGCCAATATTCAAAGCAGAGGAGTCTAACAACTTTTGCTTAATATATGATTCCAGGGGAGAGAAGGATTGAACATGTTGAATTGAAATTCCTGCCCCTTTTCTTTACCTGGGGGGTACATGCTTGCTCCCCCCATTGAAAACAGTTGCACAAGTGTGTAGCCAACCACTATTTTAGATGTATGTGCACCTGGAAACTGGCCACATCAGCTGCAAGCATTGCAAAAGCATTAGCGGGTCATACATTGAAACATATTTTATAACTAAGTAGACAATGAATATTTGGCTAGGGCAAGTGGAAGAAGGTAGGCCTGCAAGACGAGTGATAAACCAGACATCTTGTATAATAATAGTAATAATAATAATATTTTTTTTACCTCGCGACAACTGTACATTATAATGCTCTTGTTACATAAAGCTTCAAAAATGCCAGATATTAGAACGTTGGTAAGTACCATGGAGATGACTAATGCCATATTTACTGATAACAATATAGCCTTGGTTCTCTATAAAGGGAAACTGTCACACCTAATCATGGTTTAAGGGATTCGGTTTTAAATGGGTGGCTCAAAACTAACATTAATTTTAATCCAAAATGTCTGTCTAATGTCATAATCTAATCTCTTTTCCCTATCATTTCTTCACTAATCTATCTAATTTCTTTATTTTTTTACCTGCTTTTGACATTTCATTTGAAAGCCCACAGTGCATGCTAGGATACTCAAGCAAGACGTCATCAAGGGGCAAAGGCTGTGGTCACTGCCGCATCCTCTATCCCCACCCTGAAATGAAGAGTCATCAAGCTTCACTGAGCTCAGTAGCTAGCACTGCAGACTTGCAGTGCTGGGGTACTGGGATGAAATCCCACCAAGGACGACATCTGTAAGGAGAGTGTATGTTCTCCCCATGTTTGTGTGGGTTTCTTCTGGGTTCTCCGTTTCCTCCCATACTCCAAAGACGTGCTGATAGGGAATTTAGATTGTGAGCCCCAATGGGGAGCTGATAATGTCTGTAAAGTGCTGTGCAATTAATGATACTATGTAAGTGAGTAAAATAAATAAATCAGTGACATCCATTTCAGGGGCTGGGCTAGCGAATGGTCTACTAAGCATGTGTCAGTTGTCAATTCCTATGCATGCTCAATAAGATCTTATCACTGTGCTATATCCTTTTTAATGCACAGTGGCAGTGCGCTCCTTTGATGCAAAGTGAGGAACCAGCAAGACAGTGCACTGTCAGTGTGCATTGTAAGGAGGTACCCTAAGCAGAGACCATCCTCACCTCCATGAGTGACAGCAGAGACCAGCTCCTCACCTGTAAGTAATGTCACTTGTGGGGCAGGACTGGTCTCTGCTCACCGGTTTTCTGCCTAAAATGAACACTGACAGTGCACTCTCTTGCTGGCTTCTCAAATTAAGTGTAATAAACAGGAAGTAGGTAAAAAATAGAGCAGTTAGATAGCATAGAGAGGGAATGGTAGGGAGTTTTTAATCAAAGTATTATTACATTAAATAGACAGTCATGTAGGATTAATATAAATGTTAGTTTTGGATCAACCCTTTCAGTGGTAGCGAGTCATGGGTCTTGGAGGATTGGATATGGGTGCAGTTCATGTACTTTAGATATTTTCATTTTTCTATGACACATTTGGGAAAACCATATGCAAATAAACAAATTTATAGACCATATAGGAACCACTAAAGTGTTCCACAATATATAACTCCAAGAACAGCTAAGCACATATGTGATACAAGAAACAAACACTCGTAATAGCCTCTACTTAATTAAAAAAACGTGATGAAATACAATATTAATTACTTTACAGGGTCAAATGTCGTGAAGAAAGGTAAATACAGAACAAGACTGCACAAAATTGTGCTCTGTCCTCATCATTTAGTCTTAGTATATCAAAGCTAGGGAGAATAAACCTGGGATCATTGCACTCTAAAAAGCTTTACTAATGCACCCTGTCTATTTTATATAATTTCCTTGGATGGGGGGATTAGGTTAAGGGAAAGATGGATTATGGTCATTCTCTCCATTACGTTCATCAAACAAAAAAGGTAAAAAATAGATCACCCTAATTTATAGCATCAAGAAAGTAATCGGAAGTGATGGAAATACATATTATAAAAGAAATTCACAAAGCTGCACAAAACAAATGATAGCCTTCAATTGCTCTGTTTGTTCTCCTCTATTTACAACTTATCCAATTGTCGGTAATTTGATACTTTCCAGTTCATTCAAAGGTCTATTGATCAGAAGCTTCTAAAAGATTGGAACTTCAAAGTGTCTGCAGGAAGTTGCTGACAATTTTCAAACAGTGTGTGGCTGCGCTTCATGGCAGGGAATTCATCCTTACCTATTAACATACTTGTGTGTGTCTGTCACACTTTATCTCCTCCGAGAACTGTTGTGGGTGCACATCAATGGGGAAATTACAGACTTTTCTAATACAAAATCTTAAAATATGCATGACATAAATGTCCTAACAGAAAAAAGGAAACACAGAATAGTGACAGAAGGAAATCTCGACCAGCTAGTCTGACCGATCTTCTTCTTCTTCTTCTTCTTCTTCTGTTCTAAGGATGCTTTTAGTTTTTCAGTTTTTTAGTTTTCTAGTTTTTCATTTTTATTTTTATTTTTTTCATTTAATTTTTTATGGTTATTCTTTCTGGTATTTTGTTCAGTCAGAGCCAGACATCTGCTACAAATTAGGTTAAGTTCACACTGGGTGTTTTCCTGTAGATTTTGTGCTGCATTTTTTTACAGCATAAAATCCACATTCTGTGCATGTGAATGTCACTTGGAAAACTTCTATTTTTTCCTCTAAAATTTTAATTTCACCTGATTTTCTGTGATTTGTGAAATTGTATTATTATGGTATTGAACACTCTATTGTTACTTTTCTTGAACAGCATTATATTATACACTTCTTATTATAATGGATTATGTATACATTTTTTATCATATAATCTTACAGTTGATTGGCTTTCAAAGGACAAACCAATGCCGTAAAAATGGTTTATACATTAAGCTTGTGATTTTTTAAAATCTCTTCATGACATAGTAAAATTAAATTTTTGCAATTTTGTTTTTTCCTCTTCTTCTTCCAAAGGCATAACTTTTTTTAATTTTTCTG
>VIAB01027768.1:15742-28865 GCA_009801035.1 Oophaga pumilio
AGAAAAATATCATTTGCATAATAATTTGGAACATGGTGTAGCAAGTTGATCTACAAGGATTAAGGACCATCCTAATTACCTTGTTATGGTGAGATTAGTTTTACCTTCTCTTGATCAAAATATTGCAACTTAGTACCCTATGTTATTTACATGTACTACTATCTACTTACTTAGCACAGTTTAATGGCTCATTTTCTTTTTATCCTAGGTTCTCACAGATGGAGTAGTAAAACATGATAAAACATTCCCTTTGAAGGGGTATTACTATCTCCAAGATCCTTTAACAATATGTAGTAGGTGTTATAATAATAATAATAATAAATACCTCCAATTAGAAATGTAGCATAGATTTTCTCATTCACTATGTCTCTTTCCTCATGTGCAGGCTTTGTAGGATCTTAGGTATGCATGGTTATGACCACTGATATAATGACAGCTATTTGCTGGTGGTTGTAACTATTGGTACCTAAGGTCCTGCAATGCCTGCACATGAGGAAAGAAACAGCGAGTCAGAAAAACTATACTACTTTCTACTTGGAGGTATTTGCTAATATTATTATTACACCTGCTACATATTGGGATAGGATCTGGAGATGGGAATACCCAATTAAGGCAGGTATAACCTTTCCATGTACCATAATACAGTATAAACACTGAAGCAAGGACCACTGTAATCATAATTTATTAATTTGGAATTATGAAACCAAGATCAGGTTTTGTCCAAACACTGTTTTAGGACAATAAATAAATTGGGATTTCTTATAAGCACACAAAGGGGAATATTAAAGGGTTTGTCCACTACTAGGACAAACTTTTCATGATCTAAATGTTTTGCCCCGTTAAAATAAAAAAGCTTAAACTAACCTCCCTTGCTGTAACAGCAGATATAGTAAATCGGAAGAATTATACTAAATTTTGAATTGGCGGTATTTTCTCATATTATTATTATTACACCCATTAAATATTGGGATTGTATCTTGGAGATGGGAATACCCCTTTATTTCCAAGTGGGTGTTATCAATGGGGGAGGTCTACTTCTTCTCCCTGTATAACTTGCTGTAGTTTGACTTAACAAAAGTTATCTCATTAGGTGCCAAATACTTTGATTGCTAATATCTCCGCAATGGATAGGTGAAATTTAAAAAAACAAACAAAATTTTTTTAATCCTTGCTGCAGCCACTATTACATTGTGTATCCAAATCAACATGAAAATTTGCTGAAACAGTGAAGGGCTAACCACCAATTCTGAGCGTAAAAGGGCAGCTATACAGCCCCTTCACAGGCATTTCATGTACAATGGTCTCCTGGCCATACACTGTGCAAGGAGGGAACTGCAATACAACGCCTTTCAAGTGAATGGGCCTGGCTGCAGTTTCCTCCATGACCTGGTGGGGGCACCGCTGTGCAGGGAATAAACTTCCATAGCCACAGCGCTGAGTCAGGGTTGTATAACATTTAATTCCAGAATTGATGAGAATCCCAAAGTTTTACTGTATGTTATCTCCTTATTAGGTAATTTGTTAAAATATTTTACTGCGCTTTCAGGAATGTGCACGTTGATCATTTACGGTGGGTTTGGAAAGTAATCAGACCCCTTTCAATTTTTCACTTTTTCTTTCAATGCAGCCATTTAGTAAATGCAAAAAAAATCATTTCTTTCTCATTAATGTACACTCTGCACCCCATCTTTACTTAAAAAAAAACAGAAATGTTGAAATTTTTGCAGATTTATTAAAAAAGAAAAACTTAACTATTACATGGTCATAAGTATTCAGACCCTTTGCTCAGTATTGAGTAGATGCACCCTTTTGAGCTAGTACAGCCATGAGTCTTCTTGGGAATGATGCAACAAGTTTTACGCACCAGAATTTGGGGAACCTCGGCCATTCTTCCTTGCAGATCCTCTCCAGTTCCGTCAGGTTGGATGGTGAATGTTGGTGGACAACCATTTTCAGGTCTCTCCAGAGATGCTCAATTGGGTTTAGGTCAGGGCTTTGGCTGGGCCAGTCAAAAATGGTCACAGAGTTGTTCTGAAGCCACTCCTTGTCTTGTTGGAAAGTGTACCTTCGGCCAAGTCTGAGGTCCAGAGCACTCTGGAATAGGTTTTCATCCAAGATATATCTGTACTTGGCCGCATAATGTTTCCTTCAATTGCAACCAGTCGTCCTGTCCCTGCAGCTGAAAATCACCCCCATAGCATGATGCTGCCACCACCATGTTTCACTGTTGGGATTGTATTTGGCAGGTGATGAGCAGTCCCTGGTTTTCTCCACACATACCGCATAGAATTATCACCAAAAATTCTGTCTTCGTCTCATCAGACCAGAGAATCTTATTTCTCATAGTCTGGGAGTCCTTCATGTGTTTTTGTTTCAAACTCTATGTGGGCTTTCATATGTCTGGCACTGAGGAGAGGCTTCCATGGGCCCACTCTGCCATAAAAGGCTGACTGGTGGATGGGTTCAGTGATAGTTGACTTTGTGGAACTTTCTCCCATATCTCTACTGCATCTGTGGAGCTCAGCCACAGTGATCTTGGGGTTCTTCTTTACCTCTCTCAACAAGGCTCTTCTCCCTCGATTGCTCAGTTTGGCTGGATGGCCAGGTCTAGAAAGACTTCTGGTGGTCTCAAAGTTCTTCCATTTAAGGATTATGGAGGCCACTGTGCTCTTAGGAACCTTGAGTACTGCAGAATTTCTTTTGTGACCGTTGCCAGATGTGTGCCTTGCCACAATTCTGTCTCTGAGCTCTTTGGACAGTTACTTCGACCTCATGATTCTTATTTGGTCTGACATACACTGTGAGCTGTGAAGTCTTATATAGACAGATGTGTGCCTTTACAAATCAAGTCCTATCAGTTTAATTAAACACTGTTGGACTCCAATGAAGTTGCCTTCTTGTACTAAAAAGCCAAGAAACCCTAACAATCATGTGAAATGAACATTAGAGACTATGTTTTTAATTTTCCAAAAATCCAATGAATATAAATAATCTTTATGTGCTCTCAAAGGTGCATTTTACTTTCATTGTATTGTTCACAAGTTACTTTACATCTTCTGAAATAACAGATTTGCTGTCAGGAGTTTCAGCACTTCAATGTAGTTGTGCAATCCGGGATTAAGGATTCAGTTGAGCATATTCTCAAAATCACAAATGTTTTAAAAGTGTTCTTGTGGCAAGAGTTGAGTGAAAATGTACTTCATAGTTGCAGGGCATATATTCTCAAAAACATGCAGACTGAATAATTTACAAGTCTTTTGTGTTGTTCTGATTTAAAGAATCTCTTATTTACTATCAAGGGGCTTCCAAGGTTTCATCTTCTGTAGCGAAGAAAGCACCAAACAACAAAGAAGAAAAATATGAGGAAAAAAATAATAAAAAAAGACATATGCCACTGTACTGATATAATGTGTAGAATAAAAAAAAATAAACAATAGTCAATATATGATGTTTCTTTCATGTGTAACTAATAGATACCAATTAATCTTTTTTAATTTGTTTGCCATATTCAGCAAATTTTTCCCAAAAATTGGATTTGTGGTTAATACATTTCCTGTAAATTGTAGGTTCTCCAATTGCTCTAAATCAGTGTTTCTCAACTCCAGTCCTCAGGACCCACCAACAGGTCATGTTTTCAGGATTTCCTTAGCATTGCAAAGGTGATGGAATTAATGCTTGAGCAGGTGATAAAATTATCACCTGTGCAATACTAAGGAAATCCTGAAAACATTACCTGTTGGTGGGTCCCGAGGACTGGAGTTGAGAAACACTGCTCTAAATAGATGTGTAAAACACTTTAAAATCTCCAAGGACTGTATCCAACTCCTTTGCAGCTCCTTAAGGTCACGTTCACATCTTCAGTAATTGGTCCATATATTACCTCAGTATCTATAAGCCAAAACCAGGACTCGGTGAGAAATACAGAAATGGTGACGTGTTTCAATTACACTTTTCTGATTGTTCCACTCCTAGTTTTGGCTTACAAATACCGAGGTAAAATACTGACCAAATACTGAATGTGTCAACGTGACCTCATGAAAACACAGCCTTATGCCTCATTCAAGTGTCTGTGAATTGTGTACAAGTTCTATCTGTGATTTTCATGTCATGGTTGAAAATTAGCCATACAAATCTATGGATCTATGAAAATCATGAACAATATGCAGATGTCAAAAAGTATGTAATCTGTGTTCTGTCCGTGATTTACATTGTAATAGATAGGAGAAGGATTGTAATTTATCTTATACGTGATCATCACTGATGAAACACTGATGGTAAAAGCTAAAACACTGACTAAACACTAGTTGGACCAATGTAAGTACAATATCTGGATAGTGCTGGAGGTGACACTTCATGATAAATCCAGGGCAGGATTTTGTATTGTGTTGGTGGCTACTTTGCTGAGAACCAGTGTGATTAATTTCAATGATTTGAACTTTGATGCAGATCTGGAGCGCGCTGTCAGTGTGAGGTGATCTGAGCCAGAATTGCCCAATTTGCATCAGCATTCAAGCTGCTGCAGGGGCCCCAGACAGAGCAACCACAGATATCATTATATAGGCTTGTGCAGTATTCACTTATATTAATCGCCCTAAGTGAGATAACCTTCTGTGACAAGTTATCCTTTCAAATGATCTTTATTGGTATTTTAACATTTTTAAAGGATGTGGGTAAAATATAAGGGACAAGGTAGGAAAATAGGGTAATAGGGAGGTAAAAATAAGGGAATGAAGGGATAGGGAAAGAAATAAAAGAATACCCCTATAAAGATAGGGGAAAGACAGGCATACATACATGTACATAACCATGAGTTACATAGAATACATGTGTAGCTTTGTACAGGTTCTATTAAAAATTGCCTATTACTAACGCCAGCATCTGCAAAAAAGATAAAAAAATATAGAAAAAGACATGCGGTAAGTTATAATAAAAAACGAGGTTACTTATTACTGACGTCATTATGTCAAGTGACAGCAGTATAAACCAGTAATGTATGCATCCATATAAGTTACTTATTTTCCTCCCCTGAAAGGGAAAAAAGTATTAGTACAGCAGTAAAATCACAGAACTACACAAAATAGCTAACGCTTAACAAATATATGTAGACCTGTTGCGTCCGGGTGCACTACAGTGTGACCCTAAGACCTTGTGGAGGCAGAGTCCGGTTCATTTAAAGGCCGTAAAGTGGAATATAGATATTCAAACACAATAGTTCCAACAAAAAAATTAAAAGAAAAAAGAAAAAGACCAAGAGCAAAGCTGTCGTAGAGTTACAGCCGCTCAGTATGAATGAAGATCTGAATTAGACATAAGGTATAAGCCGCTTAGTTTGGACAAAGTTCTGAAGTAGATGGTAGAAAGTGTTCAGAAGAGGTCCCAGAGGAAATTATTCCGGCGGATTTTAAGAAGTCGAGTCCTTCTTTCGGAGAAGCATCAGAGATTATTTTAGATGCATAATTCACTTGCAGAATAGAGGATTGAGTCCAATTGTAAGAAATTCCCTTGTGCAGAAGTTCTCGGGTAATAAGGTAAAAAAATTTGTGCTTTTTTAGAGTGGCTTTAGATAGGTACTTGAAGAACGTAAGGTGGTTATATGGGGACTGTAGGAGTAGAGGGTCTTTTGACAGTCCCAAGAGAATATTCCTTACCCAGTTCGGGGAAAACGAGACTATAAAATCTCTGCTCACATTTGACGGTAGGGAGGGTGGTCTGCAAATTCTGAAGACCCTTTCTATCAAGTTGGTTTCTTTAAGATTTAGAATCAAATGAGAAGCCATCGAGCAGATATATTCCTTTAATTGCGAGGGCTGTACTGATTCGGAGAATCCTCTGATCTTTAGAATGTTTTTTCTTTTATAAACCTCAAAATTAGCCAGAGAATCTTTAAAGGTGATATTGTCAGTTTGTATTTTATCCAGGGAATTTGAGAATTCTGGGGATGGTTTGAATGTAGGGTCTCATGATTTTTAAGATGGTCAGATATCTTTAAGCTTTTTGCAACGTTGTCAGAATCCTTAATAGAATTTGGATATGAATCATCCGTTAAAGGCATCAGAATGTCTTTAAAAAGAATTTTAACAAAAATTTCAGATGCCTTAGATTCATTTTGTTGTTTGGAAGGGTTTCCCTGGGTAATAGAATTCTTAGTAGGAATATCCAATGATTCCAAAAGGGCTTCACACATCCTGGATAAAAAACTTTCTGTTGGGCAGTCGTCTGAGGCAGGTATAGTGTCTATTAGTGAGGTAGTTACTGTATCTCACGCCTGGTATCTCCCTCAGAAGAAGAGTATGGAGACAAAGTCTTATCAGAGACTTTATCAACAGAGGAATCATTCCCATGTTCTTTATATCAATCAATCTCCCCAAAAGACTCCGCAGAATAAAAACTTTCTAAAACGTCCATCGGGTGACCCAATCGATCGTCCATGGCCTCTGTATTATCATGGAATGATAGAGCAGGTTCAATACATCCGCCATCATTTATGCAAGTACCACCATTCAGCTGCAACCCTCCATCTATATTTTGGAATGCTTCCCCTTTAATAGCAGTGGTATAAGATTTGTGTTTAGGACTTTCAAATAGATTAACACAAAAAAGCCTATTCCTTTCTGCAAAGGTTTCTATCTAAGCCTTCTGAACCTCAAGCAACTGCTTAAAGGGGTCTCCCGATTGGCTGATTTCACTTTGATCATCTCTTGTATAGACAATAAAATTCTGATCTGTACCATTAAGAGGTAAAGTGCAATCATTTGTATAGGTAGAATTAGAGCATGCAGTTATTGCCTCAGTGGGGCACAGAGATTCAGGAGAGTCCTCAAAGGTGCCCTTCCCCTTCAAAGACACCAGATTTGTCACATCTGCAGCCCCATTTAGCTGTATTTTCCCCAAGGAGTCGGAGACATCAGGAAGTCCCCTTTCATTAACATTACGTTGGAGTCTGTTCTTCTTGCTTAAATAATAAGGGTTAACTGCAACCTGGCTCCCAACAGTGTAGAGGAAGGCAGTGTGTTTTCCCCTGTTAATAGCGGTGATTTGCTCACCGCCGCTGGCAACAGCTGAACAGCGCCGCTTCCCTGCTCTTTCCTCTCTCCTGCTTCAAGTGGGGGGAACCCTATCCCAGGGCTCCATTACGCTGCAGGTGTTCATAATGAACCCCCCTCACTTGTACATAAGGTCCTTCCGACACGCTCTGCAGCTATGACACACTCCCTTCCTCCCCTCCCTTTGCTATGCAGATCCTGCTTTCAATATTGTTGGCAGCGGCTGGCACAAACACCGCTGCTTCATACCGCAGCTCACTCCTCTTGTGCCTCCCGTGTCAGAGCCATCAGACCCGGGAGCTGCAGATGCAGGAGAGCTGTCACCCTCTCCCCTCCGCAGCGTCCCTGCTCCATTCAGCACCGCGGTCTCCTGTCTCTTCTGTGCCTTAGCATCAGCTGATGCTGACGTCAGAGCACCGTGCCTGCGACTGTCTCCTGGCTCATGTAGGGCTGGGGGAATCCTTCCGGGTTCATGCAGTGCCGAAGCTGCTGACTCACCGCTCGCTTCCCTCTGCAGCATCACAGCTCCCTGGATCTGCCGCCTGTGTAGATCTGTGTCAAGCTGGTCCCGGGGCTACGGCAGGAGCAGGAGGCTTCTTCACTGGGGAAGTCCTGCCGATCTCCGGCTGCGGCGGGGCTGCTCTGTCAATCACTGCTCCTCTCGTGGCTCCTGGCACCTCTCCCCGCCGCCGCCATCTGATGCCGGCATTTCTGTGAGAGGAGGTCTCACCCCGGCACAAGTCCCTCGGGTCTGCTGTGTGTTAGGGAGCACCAGCTTCTCTGCAGTTCAGCGGGAAGCTGGCGCCTGACTGACATGCCTGCTCTGCCTGGCTCCTCGTGCAGGGAGCCCTCCGCCATATTACTTGCCGGTGTTTTGTCCAGTAAGGGGATTTTTCCTCACAGGATTGGGTCCAAACTTCTTGTGGCTGGGTCCAGGCATATTCCCAGTGCTTTTAAGTTCAAAAATACACTTTTTAGTAAGCTTTAGTAGCTTAAAATACTGGAATTTTCAGGAGCTCCTGAGACACAGGACTGCTCCCTTCCCCTGCAAACCACGCCGCACTGTGACAAGTTATCAAGCTGATGCATCAATTGTCAAATTAAGCATTCCCACATCTGTAGCTATAGGATAATAAATTACCGGCATAATCACATTATTATTATTTAACTGCCTTTGGCTCGATTTCGAGCTATGACCCCTTGATGAATGAACGATTTGTTGGAAGAGCAATCTTGGGCAAGCCTAGATAGGTCCACCAGGGTTTTCTCTACAGTTATCTTGATAGTTTAAAGCAATTAGTTGCTTGTCTTCCTCTTCACCTTGCTCATTTTATTCTTCGGACAAGGATGTCCTTCTTCAGTGATTGCTCTCTTTGTGTGATGTGTCCAAAGAAGGCTAGTAGTTTTGTGATCCTTGCTTCAAATGACAAGTCTGTCTTGATTTATTCCAAAATTGATTGTTAGTTTTTCTTCCCTTCCTTCTCCAGTATCACATTTTTGAGGCGCTGTTTCTTTATCATTAAGGTTTCAAATTCATACATCACGACAGTAAAGACCACACGATGTACTAGCCATGTCATCATCTCCAGTGAAATGTTTCTTGATTCTTGATTTGAGACCTTGTCCAGTGACTTCATTGTTGATTTGCCCATAGCTCTTTTTCTATTGACTTCCGGTTTTATCGCTGCATCTTGATTTATCATTGATCCTAGTAGGATGAAGACATTTACAACTTCCAGTTCGTCACCATCCATATGAAATGCTTCCTGGTTGTACATAGTAGTGATCAATATCTTTGTCTTGTTTGTGTTGAGTAGCCGTCCCATGTTCGAGCTTTTCAACTTGACACTCTATAATAACTCCCTCATTACATCTAGACTTGTTGCTATCAATGTTTTATCTTTTGCGTATTTAAGATGTTATGACCTTTTTACATGTTGTGGTGTTCACATGTACAATGGTGTCTTGGTCAAGGAGTAAATATGAAAAAAAAAAAAACAAGGAGTTCATGGGTACCATTTTGCACAGCCATATGTTTTAATTGATGTAAAACAACTATGCTTATGTTTGATCAGCTTTACACTAGGTATGCATTGTTTTAGGACTGTAGTAAAGCACAGTGTAACATGCTTTATTATATTTTGAAAAATGTATACAGTACGTGCCTTAAAGGGAATCTATCACCCCCAAAAATTAAACTATTAATACAATCATGTGGAGGATTTAGTCCATATAAAATGTATACCTGTAGAAACATATGCAGATCAGGGCTCCTCAGTGTATCATTGGTATTATCAAGGGCTCAGTGCACCATTAGACCCCCTCAATTTCATCACGCACCTTCCCATAGATTGATTGACAGTGCTTCCCTGCCAAGAGTGAGCACTGCCTGAATTAATTCAAAATCAGTGCACATCACTGACACTGCAAGAGCACAAACACAGTGTAAGTGCCGGTACACTCTCATTCCTTTCTCCTACCTGCATCAGCCACCCACTTCTGTGTAATCCTGTGTGTAATGTGCAGTTGCTGCAAATAGGAGACAGGGATTGAGAGTGCTCATGCTGACACTGTGTGCATAATCGCTGGGCTCCTGCAGTGTGTATGCAGGGCTGGGATTTAATTCAGGCAGCACTCACTCTGGACAAATGAGTGCTGTCAATTAACCTAAGGGGAACAACCCTAAAGGTCCATTTACATTAGCAGATTATTGTGAGCTTTCCTATGAATTCTTGTTTCCCGAAAATCATGCAGTCTAAACAAGCTTACAATCACCTGACGAACAAGCATTACGCTCATTTGTTGGGTGAAATGACTATGAGGCTTGCATACAAATCAGCCTACTTGAAAGCACATCATTCTGGGTAAACAGGAGATGTGCTGCCAACAATGATATTCTGTGCACAGAATAATCTTTTACTTATCATTTTTTGTGCATGGAAGTGCTTTCTGCCTGTCTTAACCGCAAGTATAAATTAGCTCTAAGCTACATTAGTACCACTAAATTTAGCTATGGCTAGGTCTACTACAAAGAAAAGGATGCAACTGTATAGCTCTTATATTATGCTTATACTTTGCTTAAGATAACCATTGTGGTTTGGTCCTGATGAAGAGGTTTGAAAACCTTGAAACGCGTTGACATAAACTGCATGCATGCTTCACCCCTTGAGTGTGATTGTACCTTTGAACCTTGAGCAGTGTGGACTCTGAACCACCATATTCCTCATTATTGCAACAGTTTGAAAACTAGTCAGCCACCCCATTGATTGTTTGATCGGTTAATAAGTGTTTTTTTTATTAGCAATTTGCATCTGTGCTGCCCTCATCTTTATGATAGGGAACCTACTGCATCCTGTTGTGCATTTATGTCTGGACATGGTATTGCAAGTATGGCTTTTTTTCTCAGTGATGTCTCACAATGGAGGTGAACCTATATTTTCTTCTAACAGAGTGTGTTATGTAACCTTTTTGATGGTTCATGTCTAAGACAACTAGTAATTATTATTATTATTATTGTTATTAATATTATTTCTATAGCATCAATATATTCTGCAACACTTTAGATTTTGGAGGGGACTTGTACAGACAATAAAGATTACATAAAAACACATAAAATCAACAGATACCAAAGGGAGTGAGGGCTTTGCACACAAGAGTACAATCTATGAGGAAATAGGGGAGACACGAAAGGAGAATGGTAAAAAATGCTGATATTGTATGATCCAGCCATAAATAAAATACATTAGGGGATTCACAACGCTGCATGAACCAGTTACCAGCCAGTGTCAGTACAAGTACAGACACAGAGGACTAATAAGTGAGTGGAGTGTGTGTGAACAGATGCTAAGAGGGTCCTGATTAGGAAGATGTGGGCATAGCAGAGGTAGTAAGATAACTGTGGTGGGGTGATATGTCAGTCTAAAGAAATGAGTTTTTAGGGCACGCTTAAAACTGTGGATATTGGGGATTAATCAAATTGTTGTGCATTTCAAAGAACTGGCGCAGCATGCAAGAAGTCTTGAAGACGGGAGTGGGAGGTTCAGATCATTAAGGATGTTAGTCTTAGGTCATTAACAGAATGGAGGGCACGGGTAGAGTAGTAGACTGAGACGAGGGAGGAGATGTAGAGTGATCTGAACCATGGAGAGCTTTGCGGGTGAGAGTGATAAGTTCATATTGAAATCTTTAGAGGATGGGCAGCCAGTGTAGTGACTAGCACAGAGTGGAGGCATCAGTGTAACAGTTGGAAAGGAATATGATCCTTGCTGCTGCATTCAGGACGGATTGGAGAGGGGAGACTTTAGTGAGGAGTCCGATCAGTAGAAAAGTTTGAATTCTACAAATATTATTGAGGTGTAGGTTATATGAGCGAGTGAGCGAGTAAGTGATCGGACGTAGAGGGTGAAGGAAAAATGTGAATCATGAGTGACTTCAAGACAGCGGGTAAGTGACTGGGGAGTTATTTTAGAACCATACACAAAATTGGCAATATCAGGTTATAAGATGTTAGACGTCAGGATTATTCCACTGTGTGGGATAGATCCCAAGCATTTCCTGATCCTGTGGTCCCCCATTCTGGACTGGCCACTGCGGTTGCTGCTCAGCACAGATGTCGGTCCCGGCATCTTGCTCAGGCTCATGGTATACGTCCGGTTACTGCCGGCACTTCAGCCAAGTCTATGGTAACCAGTGTTACACATGTGCAGCCTTGCGCTCTGGAGTCTAAGTCCAGTAATCGCCTTACTGAGCATGTCCATGATGTGGCAGCTTCGGACTGGCCCGCGGGCGATGCATCGACCGTCTGGGTGTGAGTGTTTGGGGTGGAGCCTAGTTTATAAAAGGTTCTCAGCGGCACACGCGTTAGTATCATTCATGTTTGGTGTGTGTGAGTGGATACTCTTCCACTCTGTCTGTATGTGTGTGTATTTATCTACTGCTTGGCTTAGCATCTGTTTCGTGCATGTGTGCGTTTAGCACAGCTCAGTTACAGAGCAAGCCCAACCGATGTGCTGTACTTCTTTGTGAAGTCAACAAGGTTTTGTACCTAGCGTCATTTGAGTTATTTCTCTTGGCTTAGCATCTGTTTCATTCTTGTGCTACTTCTCTGTGAGGGTAACAGGGTTTAGTACTTAGCATTCTATGTGTAGTACCGCTCTGTGAAGTAACCGAGCTTGGTACTCAGTGTGCCTACCACACTGTGGGGCGTTAACTCAGTGTGTCTAAGGTAAAGCTCGCTGTTTTGTTTCCATCATTGTTCACACTAGCAGCAGTTATACAGTGGGGGAAATAAGTACTTGATCCCTTGCTGATTTTGTAAGTTGCAAACTGACAAAGACATGAACAGTCTATAATTTTAAGGGTAGGTTAATTTTAACATTGAGAGATAGATTATCAAAAATAAAATCCAGAAAATCACATAGTATAAATTATATAAATTTATTTGCATTTTGCAGTGAGAAATACGTATTTGATCCCTCTGGCAAACTGAATTAATACTTGGTGTCAAAACCCTTATTGGCAAGCACAGCAATCAGTCGTTTTTTGTAGTGGATGATTTGCGCACGTCAGGAGGCATTTTGGTCCACTGCTCTTTGCAGATCATCTCTAAATCATTAAGATTTTGAGGCTGTCGCTTGGCAACTTGGAGCTTCAACTCACTTCATAAGTTTTATATGGGATTAAGGTCTGGAGACTGGCTAGGCCACTCCATGACCTTAATGTGCTTCTTTTTAAGCCACTCCTTTGTTGCCTTGGCTGATTGTTTTGGGTGATTGTTTTGCTGTAAGACCCAGCCACGACCCATTTTTAATGTCCTGGCGGAAGAAAGGAGGTTGTCACTCAGGAATTTATAGTACATGGTTCCAGCCATTCTCCCATTGATGTGGTGAAGGAGTTCTGTGCCCTTAGCAGAGAACCCCCCCAAAACATAATTTTTCCACCTCCATGCTTGTCAGTGGGGGCGGTGTTCTTTGGGTCATAGGCAGCATTTCTCTTTCTCCAAACACGGCGAGTTGAGTTAATGGAAAAGAGCTCAATTTTTGTCTCATTTGACCACATCACCTTCTCCCAATCACTCACAG
>VIAB01027771.1:14066-25427 GCA_009801035.1 Oophaga pumilio
AACAGCATCAGCAACCTCTCCCTACTGTTAAGATCGGCAGATGTTTTCAGATATTACTTTGCCACAAGCAGTGGGGGATAGGTCTGGGTCAGAGACTCGTTAAGTGTCATGTCCTTTTGCATGCAGGGCACTATGGGGGATAGTGACTTTGGTTGCATTCCAATATGACTTTTGGATGTTGGTCCTGCATGGTTAGGGGTATTAACTTTGTGATGTTAATACCTCAGTCCCTGGGCAGGTGTGGTACGACCAGGGAAAGTTCTCTGGGCCTCTTTGCCTTTAGGTAGTTAAAAATGTTTATTATTGTAGGGTCGCCAATATTGATGTTGCTCTGAGTTTTATTGTGTTATAATTTAATAAAAGTCTGCTGTGGCCATTTTACCCAAGTTGCAACAAGTCATGTGTCTTAGGCCGGTTTCCCACTTCCTGATTTTTCCGGTACCGGAAAAAACGGTACCAGAGATATCAGTGTCCATGTGTCCGTGTCTCATGAATGTGATTTTTGCGGCACACGTGTGACAACCGTGTGCCACCCGTATGCCGCATCCTTACTATACGGATGTCCGCCGGGGTAGAAGTAAGCTCTGTTCCCGAGCGGCAGGTGCTGAAGACAGCTTTCAGCATTCTCCCCTGCTCTGCAGGGGATCAGTGCAAGCAGGGGAGAATGATGAGAGTTGTAGTAAAGTCAGAAAGATTGCAGCAGGTGTCGGATGATGAGACTAATAGTCCTAAAAGCCCCCACCTGCTGTCATATTTCTCACGTTACTATAACTCTCATCATTATCCCCTGTTCACGCTGATTGCCAGCAGATCAGGGGAGAATGCTAAGAGCTGTCTTCAGCACCTGCCGCCAGGGGACAGCGCTGTTTACTATAACGCTTCTTCCCTGGCGCCGGGACGTTTCACATGGAGAACATCAATGTATGTTCTTGGTGTGCACGTGTGCGGCACAGTTTGCGGACCGTGCTGCCGGTAGAAAACAGACATGTCAGCATGTTTTGCACACGGCCACATGGTTCATGAAAACACACTGACATGTGCATAGACCCATTCATTTGAATAGGTCTTTGTGTGTCACTGTCTTCGGTACTGTACATGTGAAAACTGTCACCACAAGTACTGGAGACACTGACGCGTGAAAGAGGCCTTATTTACCTACCTGAACAACTGTTATTGGCTAAGGAATAATTAAACCACCAGATGCCTCTCAGCTTGTCAAACAAACAGCAGAAGGTGAACTTTCTAAGCAGTGGGCAATGTCCCAGTTACAGAAAAAAAAAAAAAAAGTCCAGTTTTGCAATTTTATTTCTTCCTCTCCTACTTCCCACAGCTTTAACTGTTTTCTGTCTACATAGGCAAATAAGGGATTAATTTTTTATTTCATACATTTTACCACATGGTGTAGTGGAAAATGGGAAAAAACTTCCAAGTGGGAGAATTTCTAAAGAAAAATACAATTCTGACTTTTTTTTTTTAGAATAGTTTTTACGGTGTACATCTTATAGTGAAAATGACCTTGCAATATGATTGTGCTCATCAGTACGATTACTGCGATACCAAATGTCCAGGTTTTTACTTTAGTGGTGAAACAAAAATCTGAATTTGACTCGAACCCGATCCTCTGCAGATCAATCAGCTTATCGCTAGTCAGTAGTGACACTTGTGGAATCAATAATGTAATCTGCTAAAAAAAATTTCCAGGAAAAACATCCACTAGCATGCAAAAGGGTATGGAAGAAGAACACAAATCTGCACTTCTTCAGCACCGCGCTGTTTCTGCTGGTTATTGTTGTTACTTGAATGTCCATGTTACACGTTGTAGGATTTTAAGGTAGAGAACAAAAATGAGGCACACTCTGTTCAACAAGAGGTGCTGGCTGAACTTGGGTGAACCCAAAATCAATCTGAGAAGGAAACAGCCGCACACAAGCACTGATATAGTTTACAAAAATTATTTTGTTTATTACATGTGCAGAAAAACCCCACAGCAAGGTGAAACAATGATGATATGGTAGGATTTTAAGGTGACAGAGGTAGAAGTGGATGAAGAAGACAGTCCTCAGCCACTGGATGTGAAAGGGGGCATAGATTTGGCGGGAGTAGAAGCAGACAGCAAGAAGTTGACTGTGACAATGTCCATGAAAATCAACCATCGCAACATGATGGTGACAAATTGACAATGAAACAATGGTCACGGCAAGCTTTATACTGAAATGCATGTGGAAGGACACAGATGCACAGATTAGATGCAGCTGGTGGATTTGTGATACCAAAGCAAACCGGGTTTCTGCCAAAATGTGCAAAAACATAACATTTATGAAATGAATCATGCATTGATATTTACAAACTTTCATGCACCAACAGCTGACACCATGCCAATATTAACTCGATCATACCATCTGTCTACGTGCATGACTGTCAATTGCCTATCCTCTACTCCAGTGCTGATAAGCTCCTCTCAATCTGACATCTAAGACCTGTCTATCATGCCATCTATAATTATAATGTCATAACATAATCACAGCCTGAGTTGGTGACTCTAGGTCAAGCACCGCTTCACACTTGGTTTATGTTTGGATGTGACTGTCAGTTTATTGATATTTGTATTCATTAGCTTTGTGACTGAGCACTCCGCCTCTTGGCCGCAGGCGTTTTTAATCCCATCAGGGCCACTACCCCTCCACAGAGATATAGATTTCAGTCTAAAGAGAAAATTCATAGGTTCCCATTCAGATAAAGACTTTGGTCTAAGCAAAGATTGGCATTAGTTTAGGTCCTGGAAAATGAGACACGCCTTAACGTGGCTTCCAGTTACATATAAATTGGCCATTTTAGGCGCTAAGCTTTCTTAATGTTTCATATTTCTAATGTTTGTTTCTTTTATAATCTTTTGCCTGCGTCCCATGTTTGACCAAAACAATGGCCACTATTTTACCAAATTTATGTGGAGAAAATTATAAAAATCCCCATTCTTGAGAATACATGTTTTTGTAAAATATGAGTAGAATTCAATTTCACTCTGAAATATTTGCTCAACTATAGTCAACATAGCAGCAAATAACTGTGTGATCCAGTTGAGCGTCTTCTCTGCTTTTTACGAAAAAAGGCAAACCTAGAGCTTTTGTATTTGCAAATTTTATGCTTCTTTGTTTGTTATTTTGGTTAGCTTTGGCATTCATTCCCTACAATCCACCATAATGTACAAGATAACCTGAGCAACCTTTAAAGATAATGAGCTCTAATGTATATATAAAATTTCCAATAAATTATGCCTACGTCTACAGACCTGGAGTCAAAAATAACACCGTCTATGTCCCACTGAGGCGTAATTGCAACAAGACATTATCACTTGTGTATTATACATGTGTGAGAGAACTTGTTCAGTGTTACAAATAATGCACAATGTTCTTTCCATGCTATGCCACTTGTTTGTATTCAGTATTTTTGATGCTCTGCTGCCACCAATAGACATTTTCTGAGTAAATTACGAGTTCACTGGATGTTTTACGTGCAATGTGAAATGTATAACTATTCGTCAGTAATCCCTGTGCTTTAAAAGGAAAAGGCTTAATTAAACATTGGGGAACCAAGCGGTTCAGAGTACTGGCAGGAGGCTATTCCGGTAAGGTCATTGATTCAAGCCTTTGCAATTCGCAGAGTTATTTAAATTCATCTGATAGCTGCTATGAGGCCAATGCAAAATGAGCACCTGGTCTCAGTCCAGTTACCAATGTCGAGAAGCCCATATCACTTGCCTTCATTATTATTTGGCTTCTTGTCGATCAAAGAAGAACAAGTAGCCTGAAGAATCTTACAACCTGTTCCACTATTCATAACGGTTCAGCATTAAACAGACTTTTAATGAAATATTCAGTATGTGTTCATAACGATCGCTTCCTTGTTACTTGTCGCGCTGTTTTAAAACTGTTCATAAGAATTCAAGTAACATAATGCTAATTACCTGCAATATACGGTACCATTTTTGCCTTGAGAAAGCTCTATAAAATCTGAAGCAAAAGAATTTGTGCATAAAAAAAATTGTGTAAAATTGTGCTTTAATATTGAAAGTAATTCTAAAATAGTTTATCTTAAAATGTTTTGGGTGCTAAGGGTAGATTTACACATGAAAGATATTGTAACTGCAACTGTTCTATTCACCTGAGCTTGCAGAAATCCACGTGCTTGCCACCAAAAGAACCCCATTCAGAAAAGTAGAACTGGTTTTCATTGCAAAAATCTCTCCAGCAATTATATGTAAATTTACACTTAAAGGGAATCTGTCACCCCATTTGACCTATCTAAACTGTTAATATGGGCACACAGGTTATAGTATACGGAAACAGTCCTACATGTGTAACCTCATATCTTTGTTGTTGAGTAATAAACTTTTGTCATTTTACGCTGCCTGGAAGATAACTCTGCCTCTAGAGCTTATTCTACATGAGGGAGGAGTTACCAGTGTGATGTATGATGGCCGCTCTTTGCTCTCCTGATCTCACTGCAGAGCTGTGTGCAACTATACCTGACACATCTGCAGGTTCCTCTCAGCTTCCAGCTCACAGGCAGGCAGGCAGGGTTACAATACTGTTGCAGTACAGCAGGGCTCAGAGAGCTGCAAAAAATGTGTTTTCAAGAAAACAAATTTAATTTCTCCTGTTTTGTGTTAGTTACATGTCTCACACTTGTAATGCCCTCTTCATGTAAAATAAGCTCTGGAGACAGAGTTCTCTTCTGGGCAGCATCCTCATAACCTAGAATAGGTCATTTATATATAAGAAAAACATAGATTCCTCTGGAATACAACAGCAGATTGCAGATATCAAGGTATCATTTTATTCAGCTTCCTATGACCTACATACCGATATAGATGACTTATGAGGATTGATCTTACTGATAGATCAACTCTAAGCAAAACTACAAACAGATTATAATTGTCTCACAATTATAGTGAAATTTACTTAAACTGACATTACTTTTACTAGTCTTTAAGACTACATCTTTTCACAAATAATTGTATTGTTTATTTGCTTCCCAAATGCAGAATTTAGCAACTTCCTAAACAGTCTTCAATAAAAATATTTTTCCATTTTGCTTCTGCAGTGTCTGTAAACACTTTCATCTAGCTGAGTGTTTTGGCAAAAATGTTGCAAATCATCAGAACAACAGTTCAGTTGTTTCTTGTCTCTGCTCCCTTTACTCATGTTAGGTATACTAGAAGAGAATGGGAGGAGAGTACACACAGATTTTGACAGTGTGGAGATGGGAAAAAGCATGTACAGTCTCAGGGAGGGCTGAAAATAAAGGATATAAAAAAGGAGAAAAGCACATGAAGAGGAAATGCATCCAGGATTGAAGCTGTGCTGACATTTGAGTCAATGAGACTGCAGCAACCTGAATGTACACATAACTCAGTTTCAGTCTACATTACATGAAGGGACATTCCTGAGAAATATCTAAAACTTGGATCAGGCTGCAAACTAAATTTTAGGGAAAATGACTGAAGTAATAAAGATGCTATAATAAAATGTGTAGAGCTGTTTACTAAAAACAACCAATAACATGTGTAAAATATTTTTTTTTCATGTCAGTTGTTTCCAGAGCATTTAAAGGGAATCTGTCACCCCAAAATTGCCATATCAGATAAAGATATGGCTGAATAGTGCGTCCCATAACAAAGCTAACGGTGGGTATCATATATCATGATACCCCCGTTTTCAGATCAAAATACCTTTGTAAACCTCGTTTTTTTCCCTGTCAATCATGGCAGTCAGGTCAGGAGGGCGGCAGTTTCCATGTTCTCACCCCCCCTCGCTCCTCGGCATCCGTTGCGTATCGCCGTCTGTGAATCCCACAGACGGCGTTCAGCTTCCCGCAATTGCGCAATTCAAATTCGGGCGGCGCATGCGCAGTGTGCTTTGCCTGACAGTGGGCAAAGCATAAAATCATTACAACGCATGCGCTACTCTTTCCTTGCCCCGGAAGTCGTCCAAGGCAAGCAGACATTTCCGGGGCAAGGAAAGAGCAGCGCATGCGCTGTACTGATTTTATGCTTTGCCCACTGTTGGGCAAAGCACACTGCGCAGGCGCCGCCCGAACTTGAATTGCGGGAAGCTGAACGCCGTCTGTGGGATTCACAGACGGCGATACGCAACGGATGCTGAGGAGCGGGGGGGTGAGGACATGGAAACCGCCGCCCTCCTGACCTGACTGCCATGATTGACAGGGAAAAAAACAAAGTTTACAAAGGTATTTTGATCTGAAAACGGGGGTATCAGGATATATGATACCTACCGTTAGCTTTGTTATGGGACGCACTATTCAGCCATATCTTTATCTGATATGGCAATTTTGGGGTGACAGATTCCCTTTAAACAAAAGTCTAGAAGCTTTTATCCCCCTTATGACCTTGGACATAAAGGTACATCCAATGTCATCTACCCCACTCAGCGCTGGAGCCCACATCTTTCCTGGCTGATTTAATCAGATGTCATGTGCCTCTAACAACTACGAGTACAATTGCTTTTAACATGCTAAATACTGCTGTCATTCACTGACAGCGGCATTTAACTCAAGCCTGCTTGAAGCGCATCTTAAGATACTCATCGGTGCCCCTTTCATGTGATCGAGAAGCACTGATGGGTTGGCATGACAGCCGAGCATTTGCAGAAGACCCCCGTGCTTGTCATTGCAGATTTCTTATGAACACCAGTCTTCACCCACACCAAGATCCTGGAAAATGGAGATACTATGGGTCTCATAATATGAGTGCAATTTTTTTTCTTACAATCTTTGGATTTTTTTGTTCAGCACTTAAATAAACAAAACCCTTTACATGTTTGGTATCTGCATACTCATACTGGCATGGAGAATCATAATTCAGTGAATATGATAAAAAAACAATTGCACTTTTTTTTGCATCTTGATCACACAGATCTTTTTTCACATTTTCAAGTACACTATATGTTAAAATCAATTGTGTCATTCAAAAGTACAACTCCGGCAAAAGCAATACCTCACATGGCCATATTGGCAGGAAAAGTTAAAAGGTTATACTGTCGGAAGAAGAGGAGAAAAAAACTAAAATGCAAAAGTGGAAAATCGTAAGGAAGAGGCTAATTAGAACATTATATATTTGTTTCAGCCATAATAGAGTCAATCAACCTTTTTCATTTAGTATGATTGTGGCTACACCAAATATGTTTAGATTTTAGAAATTTTAGTTTTATTAATTTTGATCAATATTATCACAAAGCAATTGTAAGAGGGACGACCGCATGGTGGGCACTTGCATGCCTCATACGGAACTGTCGGGGCTGTCTCCTATGTTGTCCGGAGAAAAGTTTAGGCAACCAGATCAATCTTTGCACTGGCTGACAGGGGGCATGGCTAAGCGTTACCAGGGGCAGCGCAGCGTGTGGCAACAGACTGAGTTGGAGGGAAGGTGCAGCGCGTGGCTGAGGAGAGTGAGAGCTCCTGCTCCAGGGACCGTTAGCAGCGGGGATACGCGCCCGGCCGTGAGAGAAACTGACCGCAGGGACTCTGACGAGAAGCCCGCCTTGTTCAGGTTGGCTCCCAGACATCGACGTGCCAATCGCTCTGTAAAGGTCAGTGCTGTGTGTGTGCCACTTGACAGAGACTGAGACGTTGATTGTGGACTGCTTCCTGAATCCCCGATACATATTCGTCGAGCCTCGCTTAATTTTGACAGGACTGTGGCCTATACATCGCCATCCACCGAAGTCTCCTTACTGAGGACTCCACAGGATGTCTCAAAGACTTAATGTTGCCTGCGGGGAACCTTCTTCAGGACCCCTCCGGATCTACGTTGTGACGACGGCTGCTGGTGCAGTCATCTGCTCCGGGACCTATTCTGGCAGGAAAACTGTTGTGAGCATGTTGGAAATGACTTCTGTGTTGGGTCTCCCTCTGGTGGTTGCTGAGGGTATTGAATCTGTTGATGTTGAATAATAGAAGTCCATCACCTGCGAGCGATGACTGGCAATCAGGAGAGACTGACTGGGCTGATATAAGTGAGCTGCCTTCCCATGATCCTCGTCGGTGATCAATTGTTGTTTCCTGGTTCATTTGGAAGTCAGCTTGTGTCTTGCCTTTGTCTGCTACTTTCAGATAAGTTATTTGCTGCTTGTTTCTATCGTGTTTGCTATTTCCATTTTTTGCCTGCACTTTTGTGGGAGGTTAGCCGGGTTCCCCTCCAGGGGCCTGTGCTACTCTCTGTTTGTCAGCAGCCACTGTTTATTTTTTGCATTGCTCTGTCCCTGCTATTTGAGTGGCTGCGGGTTAGCTGCTTGGTCACACCAGAGATCTGATTTAGTGGGTGGCGAGGTCTTGTGGTCTCAGCATTTTTTGAAATCTGAAGTGTTGGAATTTTTCTAGGGTTTTGCTTGGTTGCTGATAGTATTCTGTCCTGTCCTGTCCTATCTAGGCAGTATTTGGCCCCAGCATTTGTTAAATCTATTTTCTGCCTGCATTTGTGTTTCTTCTTGTCTAACCGCCAATATATGTTTGGGGGCTACCTATTCCTTTGGGGCTCTACTCCGGGGCAGTTAGCTTTCATGTTTCTATCTTTAGGTGTAGCTAGCTCTCCGGCTGTGCCGAGGCGTCTAGGTCACCGTAGGTAAGTCCCACGGCTGCTTCTAGTTGTACGGTTAGTTTAGGGATCTGCAACCCATTAGTTCACAACCTCTCTGGGTGTTCGGCTGCCTTGGCTGTTTTTTGCTCCTGTCCTCCTCAGCTACCAAATCATAGCAGAAAACGTCTGATTGATAAGTGACTCCCTTGAGAACAGTTTCACTCGTTACTCCTACTTTGATTTCCCCTCAACCAAATCCCTGTATTTCATGTACTGTCCTTTATTTACCTCACGTTTACCTATCTCCCTGCGTGGAGTAACTCTCTGTTTTATTATAACCTGTTAACACTTGATCTGCCTCCTGCCCGTCACTGCATCTCGAAACTTGCTCACACAACCATCACCCATTGATGATTGTGTTGTGGGATTCGTCTGTATATTCCCCTAGATAACATGGTTGCTATCGAGCCTTTGAATATTTTCCAAATAGTTAATATCATGGGTTTGTCTGCAGCCAACTATAACAAAAGTATGGATATTACATATTGCGTAGCAATATTATTACACAGCAACTGAAAGAGTTATGCAATGGGATCAGGCATCTAAAAAAGAAAAAGAGGCTATCCTTTATATATACTTAAAACAACATTTTTGCTGTGTCGAGTTTCTCTGCCCTGCTCAATTCTATCTTCTATGTGGCCTTTTAATGTATTGTTCATAGGAGAGCAATGAAGCAGTCCTGAATTCTCATTTTTAAAAGTAAATGAGAGCCTGCAAATGTCTGACTTTGGAGTCAACACTAATCACCGTAGCGGGGCCAGAGGTTCATTTTTTAAAGAAACACATCTTTTCTTTGATTGTCTTGAGCAAGCCATGGCATTTATCTGAGCACTAAATTTAACTAGGAGGTTTTTATTTTGTTATTATTTCACTTGACACTAGAAAGGAACAAATGATTGTGCGGTTCCATTAGTTTCTCATATCTGGCTTGGTCAGATATGGATTGCACAGAAATTAAACACTGAATAGTGTTCCTAACTAAGACCGAAACCAATGTTGCTATTCATTACTGGACAGAAACAAGGATTAGGCCGGTGTCACACTTACAAGTGTGATACGAGAAACTCGCATATCAACACCCGGCACTGCCACCGGCACTCTGACCGAAGCGTGTGACTGTATGTATTTCTATGCAGTCGCACACTCCAGTCTTGAGTGCCTGTGACAGTGTCGGGTGTTGATGCGAGAGAAATTTCTCGCATCACACTCGCAAGTGTGACCCCAGCCTTATAAGGATTCTTTTTTTTCAATGTTTTTTGCCAAAATATGATGTAAGGCATTGTTGGATTCCCAAACATAATAAAAAAAAAAATGACTCCTATTGAAAAGTTACACAGTACTGAATTGTTTCAACCTTGGATTTTACCACAAATACACAGTGAATCTGGAGTGACACTGCAAAAAAATCTGCATGTAATAAATGATGATATTGCAGTATCAATCAGTCTATGTCTGTCTGTCTGTCAAAAAATCCTTATTATGAGTGCACCAACCCAAAGTAGGCAATCTGTAGGAGGTAACACGAGTGAGTGATATTGTCTTTCAATGTATAAGAAAGCTGGATAATTAAAATTACTTTTATATATTTCTTGTCTGATCTTTATGATGGTGGAACATTTAGACAATCTTCTTCAAGATTTTTTGTAAACAAGAAGGATGGAATAAGAATCCCACCAGCCAAAGAGTGCAATTAACTCATAGCACAGACTTAGTGCAATACAACAAGAATTGCAGCTCTCCATTACTGTGGGTTTCTGAATATAAAGCAGAATAGATAGGAAAATGGCACCAGAGGAGAATACAAATTTTGCTCTCTATTTGTGTATTTCTAACAATTCTCTAATCCTGGGGATAGGCAGAAATTCACCTAAAAAAACCCAGAAGACCACATGAAAGTAAACGTAATCAAAGACACTCCTCATTAGATCTAAATGAGGAAGTTTGAACCAGTGAAGATATTAATGGATGATTTCTCTTCCCAGAATGTTAGTCAATAAATGATCTTTAATCCCCTTTACCACTGAAAGAACTTTACACTCACAGTTACCCTTTAGGTATATAGCTGACTTAGGTCCCCAGAGGCAAATCTAGATTTTCCTGCACCAGGGGTGCATATAACTCCTAAGGTGTGTGATTTACAGCAACACAGAGTTGTTAAATTTTAGTTAGTTCAACATATTAAGCAGGAAAACAGGAACAATCTCACCGCTTATATTTGACTGACTTGAAGTTTTCTTAAAACCGAGGGATCCGGTTTGCTTGTTATCCCTTGATTATAGGGGAATTATAGGAGTTACATGCAGATTGCTCTCTGACCTAATAGTATCTGTTGATTTCCCCCCCAATGGTTACCATTTATTATGCTATATATGAATATCTACTTGCTGCTATTAAGAAGTGATAATTACATCTGAGGTAATATATGCACATGGTTGCAGGTCAGTGACCGCTACTTTGTATATTTTGGATTTATTTAAAACGCCGCAGCTCTGATCTTTATTATCTGTATGATATCTATTATTTGCATATATTGACCTATACCTGGCAGGTCCATTAAGGAGAGATCACTCCCCTTTTGGGTCTCTGATACAGTATGGTACTATATGTATTGAGGGAACTGGCTGTGTAATGAGGAGAACTGGAGCATTTTTCCTATAGCTACCTGCCTTTAAGATACAGTCAGGGCCAGAAATATTTGGACAGTGACACAA
>VIAB01027772.1:5729-22390 GCA_009801035.1 Oophaga pumilio
CAAGATGCGCTGCGCAAATAAATGCAAGTGTGAAAGTAGCCTTAGAGAGAATAATTAGTATACTGCTATATATACTGCTATATTTACCCCGTACCACCCCGCCCATTTTCTCTACTTGATATGTTTTGCCTTCCCCTGTTGTATATTTCATTATGTAATTTTTAACATTGATCAAATGAATAAACATGATTCATTAAACATTTTGTAGTTGTGTATCATATTTATAAGTGTTATTGTCCAGTGGATACACAACATATGCATATTTGTCTTGCTTGTGTATACCAATAGATACATGTATGATTTCACTTTGCAAATCTTATTCTTCTTTGTTAAACATTATGGGAGAGTAAAATTCTAATACAGAGGATCCATATGATCAAAGCGACTGCTTTTCCTCCAGTGGGGAATATACCTATAGTCACCAACAGGTCACATGCCCTATCAATGAATCTGGGCCGCACAACTACGAAGCGCATCCATTTTTGCTGGCATTTTTCAGAAGATGTATTTCTGGGGTTCATAATTCGGACTTTTTATCCCCACAATATTTTTATGTATTTACAACACAGAGTTTCCATCACAGGTGCACATCATAGCGACGTGACGTATTTTCACTGATTTACTTATCAACTTTCAAAGAATAACTACAGGGAGAACTGGAAAAGGTTACCTTTCTGATTGCCTGCCAAATACACTTTTTATTTTCTTTACAATGTATTTATCCTCAAAAGAGCATGATGATTGATATTACACAATTCCTGTCTGATGATCCCAATATATTTTTTATTGGAATGATTTATGATCGTGGGGTCACACAGCTGGGTTTTTGGGAAGCAGTTTGATAGAACTCAAAGTCAAATCTGTCATGGGAACAAAAAAAGAAAGGTCATTGAAGTTAAACAGAATGAGTCAAAAATAAAATTGCAAAAGTTCTCATTAAAATAAATGATTTATTAATATTTTAGCTGTTATTTCCCTGAATAATAAACTAATGCATTACAACCTTGTGTGAGATTCAGTCCAATTATTCTGATTCCTAGTTATAACAATTACACACTATTTGTACAGTATGTAATTACATTTATTTTTATAAAAAAAATTATATAATTTATTAAATTATTATGACTTAATATTTGTTGCCTAATTCCAAGAATGGCTGGACTGCTCATCTGGTAATTCTGGCTAAAGACAGAATGGGGCTTTAATAGTGGTGGGCCACTAATAAGGGTTGACAGGCCTCTCTTCTCCACCTGGCTCCCATTTCTACTTGCTGTCAATTGTGTTGAAATTAAAGGCAAAAGTAAATATAATAAAGCCCCACAGACATCTAAATCTATTACAGCTCATTATAAATTGGAAATAGTACAGACTCATAAACACAGGGTTGTGGCTGGGCAGTTCTTCACTTAAAGCAGGGGTGGGGAATCTTTTTACTGCCAAGTGCCATTTGGATATTTAAACCATCCTTCGAGGGCTGTACAAACTCCGCCAGCAAAGTACATCCTGACTCTGGCACTGGTCTCAAGGCGTAATCTTTCATTGCATGCCCTTCAGTGTTCAGTAGTCATCACTGCCTGTGTGTACTCACACCGCAAGAAGAAATAAATGAGCTGGTGGTAATCAAAATACAGCTCCCTGCCCAAGCACTGCGGTCCCTGAGAATCTGCCCAGGGGGCCGGATAAAAGGTCATCGAGGGCCGTAAATGGCCCTGGGGTCTGAGGTTCCCCACCCCTGACTTAAAGCATTGATTCAGTGTATAACTTTTAAAAGAGGTAATGCAAAGTTATACCAAATAAAAGTTTTAAAATGTGTACGAGAGAGGTTTACTGCCACAATTTAGATTGAAATACAAATACATTCAGTACATATTGGAGCTATATAATAAATAAAGCTTGTACTACTCCCATACAGTACAGCGGGTGAAATAGGTATTGAACCAATTTTCTACGTAAAAATATTTCTAAAGGTGCTATTGACATTCAATTCTCACCAGATGTCGGTAACATCCCATCCAATTCACACAGGCAAAGAAATCAAACCAGAGATGTCCATAAATTAAGTTATGTGTAATAATGAGAAATGACACAGGGAAAAAGTATTGAACACATGAAGAAAGAGAGGTGCAAAAAGCCATGTAAAGTCATGACACCAGCTGCAATCTATCAGTAATTAGAAGCAACCCTGCCACTTAGTGGAAAATAATATCAGTTGGTTCAACTGACGGCCTATAAAAAAGTGTCTCATTACCAAGGTGCCTCTAGCGCCCGCATCTCTGCCTGCAGTCACTCTCTCTCTGCAGAGACACCAGCGTGCTCACAGCCAAGGCTCCCCTCCTGCTCCTTCCGGGTCTGCTGCTGCACGGGGTGCGTGCACTCCTAGCAGATCTTCAGGCACTGTGCTTAGAGCATGCACGCACACACTTCCTGTTTCTTAAAGGGGCCACACGTGTTCCTCTAAAGTGTCCCCAGTTAATAGCTGGAGGTCACTTACTATTTAAACTGCCTGCTCCAAAATTGAGGTGCCTGTGCAATGTTGTGAGTTTGTTTCTAACATGCTTGTCAGTTCTCAGGTCCCTGTATTTGCACCCAACAGTGCTCACCTCAACGGCAGCAGAGCCAGCTGCACCAGCCAGTGCTCACCTCAAAGGCAACAGAGCCAGCTGCACCCATCAGTGCTCACCTCAACGGCAGCTGAGCCAGCTGTACCCGTCAGTGCTCATCTTTTCATTAGACTGTCCTGTCTGCACCTGCACTTCCTGTCATCTTCTCCACCTGTCTGCATCTGTTGGACATTTCCTTGGGCCATTCCAGCTATCCTCTCCTAGGGGTCAGCCGCCATCCATCCAAGGTCAGCCCTGGAGTAGCACCTGGATCACCTCCCTTGTCTCTCCACAGACTGTGGTGTCGTTAGCTGCTGCGTGTCCGTGGTCAGATTGGGTGAGGCTCCTAGTCATGCCCCTCCATGCCCCTTACTTGGACTTTGGCACAGTGGTTCCACCACCCAGCCCGTTACAGTGCCACACAAGAAACATCTCATGACGGGTAAAACCAGTGAGCTGTAGCAAGACCTTTGCAACCTTATTGTTGAAAAACATACTGATGGCATTGGTTACAGAAGAATTTCTAAACTACTGAAGGTTCCAGGGAGAACTGTTGGGTCCATAATCTGGAAGTGGAAAGAACATCATTTCACCATAAACTGTCCATGACCAAGTGTTCCCCACAAAATTTTAGACAGAGCAGTGAAAAGAATTATCAGTAGAGTTGTCCAAAGGCCAAGGACCACCTGTGGAGAGCTACAGAAAGACCTGGAATCAGCAGGTACAATTGTTTCAAAGAAAACAATAAGTAATGCACTCAACCTCCATGGCATGTGTATGCACGCTCACGAAGCAAGACTCCATTGCTGATCAAAAAACATGTTCAAGAGCATTTAAAGTTTGCTCAACAACATTTAGACAAACCTGTGAAATACTGGGAGAATATAGCCTGGTCAGATGAGACCATGAAATACAGTGCAGGTGTACATGAGCAGTGGGGAGCTGAGTACTAGCAAGCATGTAAAGCTAAACTAACATGTTGCTCAGGTACCTCAAATCAGGTGGATGTGCCTTAAAATAATAAGTACCTCCTTGTCTTAACGTGTCCCCAGCTGGCTTAGGACACTTTAGGATGGCACGTGCTGACCCCTTAAGAGAGCAGGACAGTGCACGCCCTAAACACAGTGCCTGGGGATCTGACAGCAGTGTGCAGACCCCAGGCAGTAGCAGCAGGAGATATAGGAGGGAGTGTGGGGCCGTGTCGGTGAGTAAGTCGGCGTCTCTTCCGGGCAGGGGGGCTGAGTGCAGAGACGCCAACATTACAAATGGTTTGAACCCAGATGCATGACAATGAGTTATCACACTTTAACTAATGAATGCATGAGCTCCAATATTGCTGTAAACGTAAAAAAAAATGTAAGTTACTTAGTGTTTTTTGATCAAAGATCCAATAGTCATCCACTCACATCAAGGTGTATCTAAATATGAATGGTCCCTAACCTCATCTGAATGGACAGTGAAAAGGATACCAGGCATAGCTCTCAATTAAAACCTTGTATGGGAAAAATGGATGGAAAAGGGTGCTGAATCCTTGACAGGGCCACACCCCCAGAAATGTACTACGAAAAAATATTTGACCAGCACACCTTTAGTATTAAATTCATGTACAAGTGCACAAATGCACTACGTGGCCAATATACAATCAAACATGCATAGATGAGATGTCAGCACACTGCGACTTATGCATATGTGAACTCCAATATTGCTCCTGAACATTCCCACAGACATACTTCAGCCAGTAAGAAGCTCTTGCAGTTGTAACTTAAAAGCAGACTGACAGCAACTAGAGCCCCTACTAACTCATTTGCTAAACCCTTGACAAAAGAGTTGTGTTCATCATGAGTTCTTATGGTGATGTAGTAATTTCTAACCTGTTTAACCCCTTCACAACATGGCCATTTTCCATTTTTTCATTTTTGTTTTTTCTTCCCCTTCTTCCAAAAGCTATAAATTTTACATTTTCCATCAATATAGACATATGAGGACTTGTGTTTTTGCGGGAAGAGCTGTAGTTTTGACTCCATTGATGGCTCCATTGATTTGACCATACAGTGTACTGGAAAACGGGAAAAAATTCCAAGTGCAGTGAAATTACAAAAAAGAGGCAATTTTTTTGGGGGGGTTATTTATCATGTTCACTATATGGTAAAACTGACTTGGTATTATGATTCCCCAGGTTTGTACGACTATGCAGATGCCAAACGTGTATAGTTTATTTTTTAAGTGGTGAAAAAAAATCAGAAATTTGTTTTTGGCTTTAGTCGCCATTTTCCAAGACCCATAGCTTTTTCATTTTAAGGGATCTGCGGCTGGGGGAGGGCTTATTTTTTGCTACCTGAGCTGACATTTTATTTATACCATTTTGGGGTAAAGGAAATGTTTTTATTGCCTATTATTGCATTCTATTGCAATGTTGTGGTGGCCAAAAAAGGTAATTCTGACATTGCGATTTTTTTTCTCGTTTTGTTGATCTGATTAATTAACTTTATATTTCGATAGATCGGACATTTCTGAACACAGCGATACCAAACATGTATTTTTTTAATTGTTTAATTTTCAATGGGACGAAAGGGAAATGATTTGAACTATTGTGTTTTATGCATTTTTTTTTAATTTTTGTCTTCCCTTTTGCAGTACTTATTATTCCCTATAGGAGACTTGAGACTGCGATAATCCGATCACCTGTGCTTTACATAGCAGTGCTTCAGCAGAAATGACGATTCCCTATGAATGCCCGTCACAAATTCTTGCTGAATTCATGTAGTTTGAAGTTAATGGTTCATTGTTATTTTTATGATGAATGGAAAAAGTGCAGAAAAAGGAGGATTTTTCAGTTCGTGGAATTCGCTGCAGAGGATCTTGGAACTGGCTTAGTCCATGGGAAAATTTAAGACAGATTGAATTCTGTCCTTAGAAGGAATGGTATCAGTAGCTATAACACAGGTTACAGTGGAGTGATTGATCCAGACAACTAGCCTTGTTGGCAGACTTACAGTATCCTTAAGGCTTTATGAAAAGTCTGTGTCTACATTACACAGGCACAATTGACACCAGGTTGAACTTGATGAACCTTATTACTCCGATTTGCATCTAACTAGTTAAAGATATGTAAGTTTCATGTGATATATTGAGTTCTATAACTTTCTATAACTTTTAAAAGGGAATCTAGAGTGTAAGGGGGTCGCAGTAGCCGTCCTGAACCCCTGCGATTGTCTCGATAAAGGGTATAAAATGTATCTATTCTATTATTTCTAAACACTGTTTTTCGGTGATTACCCGTATATACTCGTGTATAAGCCAACCCGAGTATAAGCCGAGACCCCTAATTTTGCCACAAAAAACTGGGAAAACTTATTGACTCATGTATAAGCTGAGGGTGGTGCTGCACAAGGGTTAATGGTAGTCCAAAAAGATGCTCCATAGATAAATACCCCCAATAAAATGCTGCACAAGGGTTAATGGTGGCCCAACAAGATGCTACATAGATAAATATCCCCCATATAATGCTGTACAAGGGTTAATGGTGGCCCAACAAGATGCTCCATAAATAAATATCCCCCATAAAATGCTACACAAGGGTTAATGGTGGCCCAACAAGATGCTCCATAGATAAATACCCCCAATAAAATGCTGCACAAGGGTTAATGGTGGCCCAACAATATGCTACATAGATAAATATCTCCCATATAATGCTGCACAAGGGTTAATGGTGGCCCAACAAGATGCTCCATAAATAAATATCCCCCATAAAATGCTGCATAAGGGTTAATGGTGGCCCAATAAGATGCTCCATAGATAAATACCCCTCACATATTGCTGCTGCCGCTGCTGCTGCAATTAGAAAAAAAATGACATACTCACCTCTCGTCGCTGGGGGCCAGGTGCCAGTGTCCTGAGCAGGCGGGGACACTGGCGAGCTATGGGGACCAGGTGCCGGTGTCGCCGCTGGCTCAGGCCCCCGGCACTGGCGATATTTACCGGTCCCCGTTCCATCGCTGCTCGCCACTCTGTCTCCCGGGTCTCTGCTGTGACGTTCCGTTGAGGGCACGCACTGACTACGTCATCGTGCCCTCTGACCTGAACGTCACAGTCAGAGGACGCGGAGGACAGAGCGGCGGTGGAACGGGGACAGGTGAATATTGCTCTGCTCCCCGTTCTCCCCCGTCATACTCACCCCTTCCTGGTGCACGGTCTCTGCAGCCCCTGCTTCTTCCTGGTCTCAGCGGTCATGTGGTACCACTCATTAAAGTCATGAATATGCACATTTTCATGACTTTAATGAGCGTTACCACGTAACCCTAAACGCAGGCGCCGGAGACCTTGGGAGAAGCAGGGGCTTCAGAGACCGTGCCAGGAGGGGGTGAGTATGATCTCTGACACCCGCGCTCCCTCTCCCCCGCCGACCCCCGGTATATAACTCGCGTATATGCCGAGAGGGGACTTTCAGCCTTAAAAAATGGGCTGAAAATCTCGGCTTATACGCGAGTATATACGGTACTTTGTATCTCCCTTCATACTGACCCACACACACAAATGATACACCATTTGAAAGGTAAACTTGCCCCCTTCAGCAAGAAAATAGCCAAACAAACCACACATCCACGATTTGATCACAAAATACAATATAAACATTAATTTTCATAAACCTGCAGTAAGGAAAAGTGACCTGCAGGTGGCACCACAGTACCCCAAAGCACACTACCACAAAGATGCTTACAGACATCACAAACAAATCCAAACATTTGCTTTGGGGGCTTTCCAGCTTGCCGAGCTGCTTGCCCAGTCTATTTTAGCCAAATTGGAGGATTGCACACTTCTCTGCAGGTGAGGCACATATGCAAACACATTTGTAAACATGCACTGCCTATTAAATTGCACACTTGCTCCATTCATACTCCACCCACACAAACAAATGATACACCGTTAGAAAGGTCAAATTACCTGCAGATGGAATCACACTACCTCAAAGCACCCTACCACAAAGCTGCTTACAGACATCACAAACAAATCCAAACATTTGCCTTGGGGTCTTTCCAGCTTGTTCAAGTGCTTGCCCAGCCTATTTCAGGCACATTGGAGGCTTTCACACTTCACTACAGGTGAGACACATATGCAAACACATTTGTATACATGCACTGCTTTTTCGGTGATTACTTCGACCCACACACACAAATGGTGAGTCACATATGCAAACACATTTGTAAACATGCACTGCTGATTACTTCGCCCCACATACACAAAAATGATACAACATTTCAAAGGTAAACTTGCTACCTTTAGCAAGAAAAGAGCCAAACAAACCACACATTCACAATTTTATCACTAAAGACAGTTTAAACATTCATTTTCATAAACCTACAGAAAGACACAATGACCTGCAGGTGGCACCTCAACCTTAAGACATTTTTTGGCCTTTACTTATCAAACCAATTTATTGTATTGCCAAGCTACATACAGTACAGACCAAAAGTTTGGACACACCTTCTCATTCAAAGATTTTTCTGTATTTTCATGACTATGAAAATTGTAGAATCACACTGAAGGCATCAAAACTATGAATTAACATATGTGGAATTATACATTACACTTTACAAAAAAGTGTGAAACTGAAAATATGTCTTATATTCTAGGTTCTTCAAAGTAGCCACCTTTTGCTTTGATTACTGCTTTGCACGCAAAAAAGGTGAACGGATGGACTCCACATGCCTTATTCCCACCGTGAAGCATGGAGGAGGTGGTGTGATGGTGTGGGGGTGCTTGCTGGTGACACTGTTGGGGATTTATTCAAAATTGAAGCGGTGAGCGGTCCAGCTCACCCCAAACCATCTCGATTGAGTTCAGGTCTGGTGACTGTGGAGGCCAGGTCATCTGGCGTAGCACCCCAACACTCTCCTTCTTGGTCAAATAGCCCTTACACAGCCTGGAGGTGTGTTTGGGGTCATTGTCCTGTTGAAAAATAAATGATGGTCCAACTGAACGCAAACCAAATGGAATAGCATGCCGCTGCACGTTGCTGTGGTAGCCATGCTGGTTCAGTATGCCTTCAATTTTGAATAAATCCCCAACAGCGTCACCAGCAAAGCACCTCCACATCATCACACCACCTCCTCCATGCTTCACGGTGGGAACCAGGCATGTAGAGTCCATCCGTTCACCTTTTCTGCGTGCAAAGCAGTAATCAAAGCAAAAGGTGGCTACTTTGAAGAACCTAGAATATAAGACATATTTTCAGTTGTTTCACACTTTTTTGTAAAGTGTAATGTATAATTCCACATGTGTTAATTCATAGTTTTGATGCCTTCAGTGTGATTCTACAATTTTCATAGTCATGAAAATACAGAAAAATTGTTGAATGAGAAGGTGTGTCCAAACTTTTGGTCTGTACTGTATATAAATACCTGTCTGTGTTCATCATCTCATGAAATACATTTACATTTGACTAGCTTACTTTTTCTGAAATTGCTTGCACCCCCAACGACCAATGTGAGAAAATTTTGCACGGGCCCAGCTAGTATATATTTAATGGTATTACGTAATGTCGTTGGTATATGAAAATATGATGTTATGTATGGTTATTACAGGGAAAGTGTAATATTAGGATTTAACCACTAGATGGAGATAATGAACACAATGTAAGATAGGGGCTTAACAATAGTGTAAGTAGTTAAAAATAGGAGGGGTTAGTTTGATAAGGGAAAGAGAGATTCCTGATTAAGTTTAGTCGGGCCCGAGCACCCAAAGCTCGTGCATGGGCTTAGGTGCCCAGGAGTTACGTTGATACCCCGTAAAGTTGAGTTCAAGGGAAGAGTCCAGCCATCCAAAGTAAGAGGAACATTGTAGTTGCAGCTGCAGATGTTCTAGAAGCGTGAGCTACAGAAGTGTGAGCTATAGAAGAAGTCACTGCAGGACAGACGGGCAGGTTGCTCACTATGTGGCAGGTGATCGCATGGGCTGAGGCCCTCAGAACTGGGGTGAAATGGCTGAGGGAACTCCCAAAAGCAGAGAATCTACACAGGAAGGACACTGGAAAACCATGTGATACGGTGGGGCCCGATCTCGAGCCATGTGACAGAGAGAGGAGTGAAGAGAAAGCTGAAGTGACATACAATGTGAAACCTGTTGTTAGTGCTGTAATGGATCTGGATGTGCTGCGAAGATATGAGAGCAAAATTTTGCATTTTGATTTACACCTGGACTGTGTCTCTGTTCATTCACAAGCGACCGAAGGAGACCTGAAGAAACAGAGAGGAGGCCCTGTCAGCGCAGCAAATGGAGAGGCTAGTACGCTGCCAGAAAAATGTGATTTATATGTAGGGGGAGGCCAGGGCATGCAAAGCCCACTAAGCTCAGCCATGACTACGGCCCTGGCCTACCCTTACAAGAGTACAACCTCAATGTAACATTGTAAGAATAATATGAGCCTTATTTCTATGAAGCAAAAGCTTCCAATCTCAGTCTTACTTAGGACTATACTTTTTCTGTTAGCTCCATAGACAGTGAATGTAACAGCAGGTTGTCTATGCCCATTGCTCTAATCAAACAGCTTCATACAGAAGTCAGGCAGTGTAGAGCAACAGAGGGCTGGGAGCCCCAATTCTAGAGATCTCAGGCATCCTGTGGATGGATGATAAATGCACATTCATAAATTTGAGGGAAAAAAGGAATGGGTGTCATCAATAGTCTGTAGGCCAGACACTGGGCATCACATGTATCTGTGTGACCAGAGCCCTATGCAAGCTTCATCTGTGTGCATTTATAATACTAGGGAACCACCCCCTCCATGAACTGGTAAGGTTCAGTGGTTGCTTCATCAGTATTTTGCACTGATGCTGCCCCCACCTTAATCATGAGGTCTGCTGCATCCTGATAGTGCATTGCTAATCTGACAAGTAGTTGGTAAGGCTGTTTTTCTCTGTGATTTTTCTTAGCCACCAGCTTCCACAAAATCATTCTATAACTTTAAATTATCCTTCTATGTGTTGAATATGTTGAATATTTTAAATAACTTGTCATTATGGAATCCTTAAAGGCGTTGTCCTGTCCAAAATGATAAGTCTGCAGTCACTCTGTGTGGCTGCAGACATATGAATGGCCGGATTCTGAGCCGGGAATGACGGTGATGTACGCATTAGGCGCACTCCCGGCACAGCCCGTCTAGTGATCATGGCCTTGATCCATACACTTGTGACTGCAGACTTATAAATTTGGAATGGATAACCCCTTTAATTAAGAAAGAAGGGTTTGTCTATCATGGTACTTCATTTAGGCAGAAATCGAGTGTGAATGCTATCCAGCCCTGTTGATTGTCCATTTTGTCTATTGTATTCATTTCAAAATGATGCTATGTTTCCCCCGGCTAAGAAGGTTCATTATTTAGTTTGCTTCCTATAAATTCATCACTTATTATATTCTGTATTTTTGGTCATGGAAACGTTAGATCATGGGCTAATAGAAATAAAAATACAATAATAGCTATCACTCCAATCTTAGAATAACAGTGGTATGATTATTGCTATCTTACATCCATTTTAATAAAAATACACTACAGACATGACATGCAATTCTTTTCTATGGAAAATATCTGTCTCTGACACTCTTAATGAAGAAGTTTTGTTTCTCAATGAAAGTTTTAGACAACAAATGGGAAAATTGGTATTACAAAGAAACACATGGGAGAAATCTCTGAACTAAATGGAATCTTGCAGCAGATTTTTGCTATGTAATCTGAAGACAGAATGAGGTAGCAGCAGCAACACCGAATTCAGAGATGTATGGCTTATCAAGCTGTGTGCGGCTGTTTACATACAATGAAGGTTGTATCACTGTCTATTTTGTAGAAAAACCAGGGAGTACAAAATTAAATCCCAGCTCTGTTTTCTAAGAAACAGGAAATGGTTGTGGCAATGTGGAATGTGTGAAGGCTGGTGAGTGACCAGCTAAAATGTGAGCTGTAGCTAGGAGAGAGACAAGCTAGGGTCTCTCTCTGAAATGGATACTGCCCGTGTCAGCGGGTGTCATTGGTCAGTCAATGTGTCTTTTGATCAAGAAAGCAGAGGAGAGTGTGTTGAAGCTAGTGAGTGACCAGCCAAGATGTGAGGTGTACTTGGGAGAGAGGCAAGTGAGGGTCTCTCTGAATGGAATGACTGGGGAGTCAGATGAGGAGCTGAGAAGTCTTTGATCATAGAGAGAAAAAGGACCGTTGAATGGTGGACAGTCAACCAGAGAGTGGAAGTTGGACAGATCTCATACTGACCTGTGCGGATGGACGTATACCTGTCAGAGTATTGGACGTATAACTGCCTTATGTACTGTACTTTCTTGCTGTGTTTACCTTTGTGCCGGGTGTTTTGTGTGGGTTTATGGAGCTTATAATCCTTGCCTTGCTGGACTAAAATATTATCTGTGTGAACACTGCCTAATGTTTACCTGAGCGAATCCCTACAGTACATAGAGAGCCTGGTGTAGTGCATCCAAAGGGTCACATAGGACTGTACAATGCTCTTGTATGGGTATAATTTTATTTAGGTTTCTTCTTTCAGATTCCATTCAAATTTAGCAGAAAACCTTGTAGCATGATTGTCTCCAATTCATGTTACGGAAAAAAACTTGTTGCATCATTCCCAAGAAGACTCATGGCTGTACTAGCTCAAAAGGGTGCTTCTACTCAATACTGAGCAAAGGGTCTGAATACTTATGACCATGGGATAGTACAGTTTTTCTTTCTTAATAAATTTGCAAAAACGTCTACATTTCTGTTTTTTTCAGTCAAGATGGGGTGCAGAGTGTACATTAGTGTGAAAAAAAAGAACTTTTTTGCATTTACCAAATGGCTGCAATGAGACAAGAGTGAAAAATTTAAAGGGGTCTGAATACTTTCCGAACCCACTGTATGGGTGAATTCACATCGACATATGTATTTTTTAATGTTGAGTCTGGATGTTATTTGCCAGAACAAAGAGCAGATTCCAGAAAGTAGGAAATCCATGTAACATTTGACCAATACATACCATATTTTAGTGTTCATATAACCCCATTAGGTCAAGCATGCTGTACTAAGATCATCATACGGTTTTCTGGATTTATAGGAGTGGGAAGAAATAAAACAAAAATGGGCAGTAAAATGGGGTTATATCGCGGGCATGAAAAACCCTTCTAACTAAAATATAGATATTTGTACATTTTTACTAGGAAGCATTCGTAGCCACCATGGCTGATCTACGCATTACAAATTCTCCCTTCGTATGTCGTCCACAGGCTGGAGATTGAATCAGCAGAGAGCTGTTGGCATTTATTTGTGGTAATCACTCAGCTTTGTCATATTCTGATCTGTTGCTACTGATGAATACATAAATGACTTTCAAAGTGCAGGTGAAACACAATACGCATTATCCTCATTTTTATGCAGAGTTAGAGAAATATAAAACAAGCATCAACCACATGGTCTGCTGTATGAGCTTGTGTGTCATTACATAATAAATGAATGACTTCTTCCTGTTATGCAGCATGATGTTTGCATTATGTTATGTATTCTCGGATCCCTGAATCTGAGATTATGGATACAGATGCTAAATACCAAATAATTTCTGCTGTGATTCACAATGATATTACCATGGGAAACCCCTTAATAATGTTTTGACGACTGATAGCCTCAAATACAGTATAACAAAGAAACTTGGTGCAGGAAGAGTTAAAGCATTTTATTATTCTTATCCGTGATTGGGCAACACCTGTATACCTGTAACAATGCAGCACGCTATAGCACCCCATTAAATTTATCATCACCTAGAAAACACTTCCAAGTTATACCAGTTCACGTGCGAAGAAAGTGTTTAGCGGATTGGAATCGATGCGAACTATACTTATGCATATGGACCGCACGGTGGCTCAGTGGTTAGCGCTGTAGTTTTGCAGCACTGGGTTCAAAGGACATCTTGAAGGATTTTGTTTGCTCTCCCAGTGTTTGCATGGGTTTCATCCCACACTACAAAAGCAAACTGATAGAGAATTTAGAGCCCGATTGGGACATTGATGATGTCTGTAGAGCGCCGTGGAATTAAACGCTCTATATAAGTGAGCAAAATAAATATGTGCCCTAATATGTGGGCTGTAGTGTGTGGTTGTATTTGGATGTAGTCCTATGTGTCAGTGGTCCATAGTTTTCTTTGGTCATGGTTAATCTGTGGAGACCAAGCATAAAGGTGCCCAGACTTATTAGAGCTAAATTGAGTGGACCCGCCAATTTCGGCAGGGCTAGTCTACAAACATATGTGTATGGGTCCTCTCATCTTCCCCCATCCAGTGATGTTGGTGGAAAGGAGGATTGGAAAGGTAGAATATTGAAGCTCGATCCATTCATTCTCAGGGACGATAAGCCACGCCCACGAACAAACTGTTTTTCACACCATTCACTATTGAAAACACATGCATGTGTGAATGAATCTAACGTGAATGTGTATTGGAATGATCAGGAGGAAAAACTGGCAACAGAACAAGCATTGAACTGACAATCTATTAATGTGGTTTTCCAGGGCTAGTTTGTTTTTGTTATTATGAACTTACTTACAGGCACGTAGTTGCTAACTACTTGTCTATTCTGCCTACCGCCGATCTCTGTCAGCTCAGAGAGGTCTCGGACAGCTTCTGCCGGCGATTCTGCTACTTCAGGTTAGCAGGGCAGCTCTTCCTTTTCCGGGCTGCCCTGCAAATGGGGTGTGACTGCCACCTTCATGCTGATTGACAGCTGGCTTCCTGCAGTTAGGCAACGGGGAACAGGCTGTCAATCAGCATGACATCAATAGTCACAGACCATCAACACGGAAGGTGGATGGTAACAATTGCTTTCACTATGGCTGAATCGAACAATGAAAGCAATTGTTACCATCCACCTTCCGTGTCTCCCCTTTTTCCTCATAGATTGTAAGCTTGCGAGCAGGGCCCTCATTCCTCTTGGTATCTACGTTTATTCTTATGCTGTAATGTCTATTGTCTGTACAAGTCCCCTCTATAATGTAAAGTGCTGCGGAATATGTCGGCGCTATAGAAATAAAATTATTATTATTATTATTATTATTCTGCCGGCGATTCTGCTACATCAAGTTAGCAGAGCAGCTCTTCCTTTTCCGGGCTGCTCTGCAAATGGGGTGTGACTGTCACCTTCATGCTGATTGACAGCTGGCTTCCTGCAGTTAGGCAGCGGGGAACAGGCTGTCAATCAGCATGACATCAATAGTCACAGACCATCAACAGAGAAAAACAGAAGGGAAGCTGCTGCGGAGAATCGTTGACAGAAGTAGTCTGTGAATGAAGCGGCAGAGATCAATGGCAGACAGAACAGGCAGGTAGACTACCTGCCTATTAGTTCTTAGTCCTATAGTCAAAAAAAATAAACTAGTACCTGATAACACCTTTAAGAGAACAAAGAGGCTGTCACAGTGCATAAGGATTGTTGGGTGCCCAGGAAGCTGAATCCCCAACAATGTGAACATCATGCTAAGACTAATTTAAAGGGATTTTCCACCTCTGAATTTTTTTTTTAATGACCATGAAACGTCAATAATAATAACAAAAAAATGTATTCTCATCTTACTGATCCCACCACTACAACTTTTCCAGCTCTGCCTGGGATATCTGCTGGTCCATGCTTACCAATTCCTTTAGGCCTCATTCAGCAATTTTTTTTTTATGTACACAAAAAAAAAAAATGGTTCAGGTTTTTTAATTTGAAATTCGTTCAGTTTTTACCATCAGTGTTTCATCAGCGCTTTTTACGTTTGGATAAATAAATACAGCGGGTGAAACAAGAATTGAACACATCACCAATTTTCTAAGTAAATTTATTTCTAAAGGTGCTATTGACATGAAATTCTAACCACATGAAAGTAACAACCCACCCAATCCACACAGGCAAAGAAGACAAACCATAGACGTCCATAAATTAAGTTATGTTACGTGTAATAATGAGAAATGACACAGGGAAAAAGTATTGAACACATGAAGAAAGAGAATTACTAAAAGTCATGAAAAGTCATGATACCAGCTGACATCTATCAGTAATTAGAAAGCATTCCTGCCTCTTTGAGAAAAATAATATCAGCTGGCTCAACTGATGGCCTATAGAAAGGTGTATCATTACCAAGGTGCCACACAAGAAACATCTCATGATCAGTAAAACCAAGCAGCTGTCTCAACACAATTGCAACCTTATTGTTGCAAAACATAAACATAGGAAAGATGAATGAACAAATGTATAAAGACAGTCTTGATAAAAATCTGCTGCCATCTACCAGGATATAATCGATATCATCCAAAACAAAAACATGATATAGTGATATATCACCAATGTTATGACTATGTGTCAATAAATAGCCAGAAATATAAAAGGACAGTCCAATAGAGCATATAACTTATAAGAGACTGGGAATCAAAGTCCAAAAGGGTTTTTTGTTTTTTTTAAAAAGTATAAATAAATTTATTACAGAATAGAAAAAGCAGACAAGATACAATAATACAATCCATGGTGATGGCACAGTAGATCAATATGCAGCAGATCCATACAATAGTAACGGGTACAGGTTAAAGGATAAGCCGAAAAACATGCATATCATGCAAGAAACATATAGTATCTGTGGTAGAGAGACATGTATATTCAAATAGCAAAAGATAAAAAAATCATGAAAAAGTATTTATCTCAAACCACAATAAAGAGTAAACTATATGTTAGTACCTAAATCCCCACAAATAGGGTAAGCAAAAAGTGTATGCAAGCAAATTCAAGTGGCAAAGGAGAGAGTCAGTCCTACATAGTAAATTGCAAAGTTTAGAGCCACATACAAACATGTGAGGAGGGGGAAAACATGCATGTCAGAGGGCCAACTTACCCATATTGCCCCGTGTGGAAATGTGCAAAAGATGGCAGCCACAACGCACGTTTCTACCAGAAAAACACAAGAAAAATTGGTGCCACTTATGCAAAAAATTAATAAAATGAATGTAAGGAAGTGCTAATAGTTAATGCAAGTAAAAATCAATAAGAAAGTACCAATAATCCCAGAAAAGGTGAGA
>VIAB01027773.1:6236-19583 GCA_009801035.1 Oophaga pumilio
TGTAAACGCTGACGATGCGTGGGAGGGCTCCCAGAAGAAGAAGAAGATGTGTCCTGCTGTGCTGCTGCAGGAGTTGAGGACCGGCTTCTGCTATGGAATTAAGAGAAAAAAAGGCCATGCAATATCAATTGATATTGCATGGCCCTGGCTGGAAGGGTTTGTGTGTGATATTTACCGTCTGGCCTCTGCTGCCATCGTATCCTGCTCACTCCCAGACGACGTGTCCTGCTGTGCTGCTGCAGGAGTTGAGGGCCGGCTTCTACTGTGGAATAAAGAGAAAAAAAAAGGCCATGCAATATCAGTTGATATTGCATGGCCCTTGCTGAAAGGGGTTGTGTGTGATTTTTACCGTCGGCTGGTGGTGGTGGTAGTGGTGCTGCTCCTGCTGTCTGCGTTGTCGGGCGGCTTCTGCTGTGGAATAAAGAGAAAAAAAGGCCATGAATATATTGATATTGCATGGCCACGGCTGAAAGGGGTTGTGTGTGATATTTACCGTCTGGCCTTTGCTCCCATACCCTCCATCATCAGGCGCATTTGTTGGAGTCCTGGTGGTGTAGGTGCTCCCGTCTGCATCATAATGTCTTGGGGTGGTGCTGCTGGTGGTGGTGGTGGTGCTGGTCTGGTCTCTCTCCTGCAGCTTGCTCCTTTCTTCATTTCTGGCTGCATGGTTATGGCTGAGGGTGGTCCCACTGGCATGGTTTATATAGGTTGGCTGTGGGCTGGGCTACAGAGAGCATGCTCAGACTAAAAAGCTTGATCCGGCCACCAGATCCGGCGTTTTCCGGATCCGGTGAATTGCGGCGCTCATAGACTTTCATTGTAACAAAAAGTCGGAAGCGCTTGCCGGCTTTTTCGCCGGAGACAAAAAACGTTACAGTAGCCGTTTTTCCAGCCGGATTGAGACAGTTTATGCGGCGCGATCCGGCGCTAACGTTAGTCAATGGGAAAAAAACGTATCCGGCATTACATTTTGCCGGATCCGGTTTTAAGAAAAAAATGCCGGAACTTGCCTGATTGCAAAAACCTGATGTGTGAAAAGAGGCCTAAGCAGATCACAAAGCATTCCCCTGCTGGGACCTCTGGCAATCAACTAGGAAACTTGGCAGTAAGTATTCAGCTTCCCCGCAGCGCACAATACAAAGAGGATTAAGTATTGCACAGCGCCTTATCAAACCAATGGGCTGTCGGAGTACTGCAGAATATGGACGGTCCTCCAGTGTGAAACACTCACTACACTCCACTGTGGTATTCTGAGCTAGGAATAAAAGTTTTTCTAAGCTGGATAACCCTTTTAAAGTGCTCTGTCACCAAGTTTTTCTTTCCCAACTTAGAGGAGCCCCCAGTAAGGGCAGAGACTCTGATTCCAGGAATATGTCAATTAGGCCGGGGTCCCACTAGAGCATCGGATCAGATATGTTATGACACTCGGCTCCTGCTCTGCTGGCAGCGTGACCAAGTGTCAGTGCTCTGATCCTCTCGAATGAGAGAATCGCAGCAGAGCTGCTTAGGAGGCGGAGAAAGTAATTTCTCCATCTGCTCTCTGTTGTTGACATCTGCAGGAATTGCAATGCACTCGGGTGAGAGGCAGTGAGAGGTTTTACAAGCACCCTTAAGGCACTGTCACACTTAGCGATCGCACCAGCGATCACGACAACGACACGACCTGGCGAGATCGTTGGTGCGATCGCTATATGATCGCTAGTTAGCTTCCAAACACAAAGATCTGATCAGCGATCTGTATAACGACCTCTGCGGTCGTTGGGAAAACCTAGTCCCGCCTGCGCCGCTGGTAAATTCATTCATAAAGGGTGTCACACTCAGCAATTCAGGCTCACCAGCGGGACACCAACGACCAAAAAACGGCTCAGAACGTTCATGAACGATCAGCGACATCGCAGCAGGGGCCACATCGCCGCTACATGTCACACACAGCTGCGTCGCTAACGAGATCGCTACTGCGTCATAAAATCGCTGACGCTTTAGCGATCTCGCTAGCGATCTTGCTTAGTGTGACAGTACCTTTAGACTTATAGGGGTGCATGTGATCTGAATTTTGCATGCAATCGCAGCATGCAGCATTTTTTTTCCATCAGATCGCGATTCGATCAGAGCAGGTAAAAAAAAACCGATGTATGTGGAGTCGGGAAGGAATTTTTTTCCCCAATGTGAAGCTTACTGTTTGCCACATGTGTTTTTTTGGCCTTCCTCCGGATCAACATGTTAGGGCAGGTTAGGATAGGATATGGGTTGAACTAGTTAGACTTAAAGTCTTCCTTCAACCTTAATAACAATGTTATTGAGAACACAAGCATATAATTAAATTGGTATGAATGCAATCCGATTTTTAATTGGATTGCATTAGTCCGATTTAATCGCAAGTGGGAGTGAGCTCTTCTTGGACTATTTCCTGCAGTTTCGATAAAATCACTTTTCTCTGCTGTAGACTGAGCAGTTTTCTGAATGCTGAGCACTGTATAGCCCCACCCCCATCACTGATTGCACAAATGCTGCCATAAGCAGAAAGCTGTGAAAGGTGCAATTCCGGAGCATCTTGTCCTAGAACTCTATGCTGTACTTTTAAGGGTATGCCACACTAAACGAGATCGCAAACGAGATCGCTAACGAGATCACTAAAACGTCACTATTTTGCGATCTCGTTAGCGACCTCGTTGTGTGTGGCATGTAGCAACGATGTGGCCCCTGCTGTGATGTCGCTGATCGTCCACTAGAGTTCTGGACCGTTTTTTGATCGTTGGTGTCCCGCTGGTGAGCCTGAATCGCTGTGTTTGGCACCTTTTGCGAACGACGAGCGACCTCGTTTGTGACGCATATGACTGTTTTGCATCACGGAGTGGATCGCAATATCTAAGTTCTCTTTTGCGTCACAGAGAGGATCGCAGAAGTTGCAAAGCAGGCTAGCAGGACGCAGAGAGCAGGAGCGATGCTGGAAATTCCTATGAATCAGAAGCGCTCAGTACATGCTAATGACATCCTAATGACCGCCAAAGTCGTTAAAGAGATCGCTGACCGCTGATGCGTTGTTTATGAGATCTCCTATTTGGCAGCTACTAGCGACCTAAAAGAGATCACACCAACGATTGCGTCGTTATCGTGATCGCTAACGAGATCGCTAAGTGTGGCAGTACCTTTACTTGGGGTTATTCCTCCTAAAAAAAACAAAATAATCAATAAATTGACAACTGGGTGCACTTAAGGTGTGTCCCTACACACTTATCAGCATTTGTATTGGTAACACACCGTTGTCAATGTATTCATATAAGGCACCACGCAGGGTTAAAGGATGTCTGGGATTTTTATATTTATAGCCTACCCTTAGGATATACCTGCCAGCCCTGCTAATCTACTGTACCCAGAAGCCAGATGTGTTCAGATGAGGAGCTGCACAGCCCTGCCAACTGCATAGTGGCCACGGCCAGGTAATGCACATCCATCCTCTAAATCAAAAGGGCAGGATGTGCAGTACCTGGCTATGGCCACTATGCAGAAGACAGAGCTGTGCTGCTCTGTTCCACATTGGAGCACATCCCTCTGCAGCCGTCCCCAGGAAAAATAAATCGTGGGGAGGAGGGAGGTGGGGGAATTGCAGAATAGATATGGCCAAAATTGATATTGATATCGGCCCAAATTCTTATGCAAGCCCAATAAAAATGACTAGCAAACCACAGGCATGGAATCAAAACCGACAAGCAGTCCACAGTCTTACTATGAAACAGTTCTCTATTATCCAGTCTTGTTTCCAACGTGTTTCATCAACCCCATCCTTACTAAGCAATGCCTTCAGGGTTGCAATATATTAAGACAAATGCAGGACAGGAATATGTCTTATACACTGGGTATGGACCCTCACTAGAGCCAGATGCTATTACTATGTACAGTACCATGTATTCTATATACTTTACTCCAATATTTGCCTAATAACCCTGAAGTAGCATCTTGCAAAAATCAGGGAGTAGAAATTTTTTGAGCATTACGAAGAAGACTATTTCAGTGACAGAAAAGCAGAATAAATATGTAGAGATAGGGCAGGTTGATGGTAAGGGTTTGTTCCCATGGTCAGTAAACGCTGCGGCTATGCCAGATGTTACAGCATAGTGGATGGGATTTCAAGAAATCCCACGCCCACTATACGTTCACTGGCGTCCATGGCTTCCCTGCGGAGATGCACATGCGACGCGTCTTTCCAGACCACAGCATGTTTAGTTATCTTGCGGAGACGAGAGTCTCCGCAAGATAAATATCACCAGTGCAATGTATTGGACGCGGTGTTTCCGCACGGTTCAATGAACACATGCGGAATCACCCGCGTTCAAAAGCCAGCAGCACTTTGAACACAGCAGACGTGCTGCATCCATAGCGCTGCCTAATACTGAACATCTGCACATACCCTTAGACTGCTGGAAAGTCTACTGACAGTTACTTCCACTTAATTGGCTTCTACCCTATTTGGGCTTCATGTGACATTTTGGCCAGGATTGCCAAATTCTAATGAAACAATTAAACTCATTTTATTAATCAGGCAGAGAGAACGTGTGACAGCTTAGTAGTTAGCTCTGCTGCTTTGCAGCGCTGGGGTCTTGGGTTCAAATAGCACAAAGGACGACATTCTACAAGGAGTATGTACGTTTACGTGGGTTTCCATCGGTTTCCTCCCACACTCAAAAGGCATACTTGATAGTGGATCTAGATTGTGAGCCTCAAAGGGGACAGTGATAATAATGTCTGTAAAGCGCTGAGGAATTGATGGCGCTATATAAACGAGTAAAATAAATAAAACGTGTGCCCCTATTACAGAGCCTTCAGTAGAATAATTTATAAAAAAAAAGTGAAAACAAATTGTTTTAAATGGAAATAAATTATTCACTTACGACTGGCAGTATGCAAGACGCAATATAAAGTGAGAGATGTGATCTTTTCGTCGCTCATCGTATACTTTATCATTTATTTCATCCTTTGAAGCCTGCAAATATGAAATATAGAAAATGCACATTAAAATATATAATGCTAGATTCATATGTGTAATAATGTAGAGGGGATTCTGAGTATAAGTGAACACTCATACTTACAGAGTAGGAAAACTTGAGCTTTCTTAGTTCAGCCTCCAGCTTTGCATTGTATTCTGGTGAACCCTTCACATAACTTACACCAAGATTCTCAATTGTCTTCAAAACTGCAAACCAACAATATTGCACATTAATACCATTTCGGGATAGATAAAATGTTTTGATCGCCTCTTATTGCATTTTGGTACCATGTTGCGGTGGCCATAAAAACCTAATTCTGGTGTTTCGATTTTTTCTCTCGTTACGCAGTTAACCGATCAGATTAAATTACTTTATATTTTGAAAGATCGGACATTTCTGAACGCAACGATACCAAATGTGTTATTTTTTATTGTTTTATTTTCAATTGGGCAAAAGTGGGCTGATTTGAGCTTGTGTTATTTTTTTTTATTTTTTTTTTATTTTTTTACTGGCTTCAATATTCTTTTTAGGTAACTAGAAGCTGTAATCATCCAATTGCCTGTGCTACACACTGCAATATATCAGCCCTGCTACGTGTCACAAAAATCACGATCCATGAATGCCGACCATGGGCCAGCGTTCACAGATTTGCAATGGCAGGTACGGGGTCTTCGCAGACCCCTGGTTGTCATGACATCCCATCGGCGACCCCGCAATCACGTGACAGGGCACCAATTGGCGGGATTTGTGACTCATTAAATGCAGCTGTCAGTGATCAACAGTGGCATTTAACTGGTTAATAGCCACGGGTGGATCGCAGATCCACTTAGGGCTGTTAAGAGGCACATGCCAACTGATCAGATTAACTGTCATGTGCGGTGAAAGAAGCGGGCTCAACATCGGAGCCTGCATCAAAGGCAGGGTCACGACCTTTGATGCACCTATATGTCAAAGGTAGTGAAAGGGTTAAACCCTCATATTTCACAGAATTGTACAACACTGGGCTGTGAAAATGAAAAATAGAAAAAAGTCCTACCGGGAATTGTATTTCCAGGAGTCCATCATGACAGCACAACAGGCGTTAGTCCTACTCATCCATTAGGGACATGAAACACATGAGAGGTTAAAAGCCCCCCCCACCTCCCCATCCATCTCACCCCCTCCATCTTTTTACCAATCACCATACCAAGATGGATGCAACTCTATGTTCTTAAACTAAATGTAATGGTGCCGTCATGATGGACTCCTGGGAATACATTTACCGGTAGTACCCAATTCCTATTTTTCCAGGACATTCCTCATGACAGCATAACAGGATAAACACCAAAATCAATGGCATCTCAGGGTGGGACTATTGACTGAAGGACTTTGTCCGTAAGCCAACTGTTGACTTGACATTATGTCTAGTTTGTAGGGTCTACAGAAAACTGTTAGATTAAACCAAGTTGCAGTCTAACCCTGTCCTTTGGAGCTTAGGATCTGCCTCTCAGGATCCAGACTGCCAGGCATAGAAAGCGTGAATCTTGATGCAAGAGGGGACCCTGAGACAGTAGGTCGTATCTGTCCGCAAGGTGAACTGGATCCTCCAGGGCCATGTGATGCAACATCGGGAATAAACTTCTTTTTGCCAGAAGGGGGTCACCAATATTACCGTGGCTCCATCTTACTCAGTACCCTTGGTATAAAGAGGAAATGTGTAAAGAAGATCAGCTTCCCAACTTTGAGATAAAGCATCTACCCCCTTCTGGGTTGTCTATAGAGAAAAACCTTGCTAACTTTGTATTCCTCTGGGTTGCAAACAGATCTATATGTGGAACCCCCCATCTCTGGGTGAGCTGGTGAAATACTTCTAGATTTAGTTCCCAATTGGAGGACCACAGTATTTCTCTGCCGAAAAAATCTACCACCCTGTTTTTGGAGCCCTTCAATAGAACTGCTGAGATGGAAAGAATGTTTCTTTCTGCCCACTGAAATATCTGTTCTGCTAAGGCCTGTAGGAGTTGGTCCCTCGAACCTCCCTTGCGACGCAGAAAGGAAACAGTCATGATGTGGTCCAAAAAAAAGTCTTCACATGACTATTTCTGACCATGTCTAGACATTGTTGCAGTGTCTCCAATACGGTCTTTAATTCTGTGTAATAAGATGATCTATTTTGGTCTTCCAGGGACCATGTACAGGTACAGACCCTCCGCTTCTGCTCCTCAACCTATCTGACTTGCATCGGTGGTAATACGGATGAAGAGAAATGGATCCAAGGTACTCATTCCCGGAGTTCCTTCCGGTATTGTCCACCGTGACAGGGAATCTTTCAGACTTGCCGAAACCTTCATTTTTCTGTCTATTCCAGACAGATGTCTGTTCCAGACAGAGGATTGTTCACTGTAGTTGTCTTAAGTGGGAATGTCTCCACTGTACGCTTGGAATGCAGGACGTCATTAGGCCCAGTATTCTCATGGCATACCTGATGGAGACTATCCTCTTCTGGAACACCCAAATCTTGTCCTGGATTTCCTCCTGCTTTATGAGTGTCAGGAAAGACATCATGCGATGTGAATCGAGAAGTACTCCCAGGAATACTTTTTGAGTACCTAGTCGCAAGTTGGATTTTTCTCAGTTGATGCACCATCCCAGTGTCACGGGTGTGTCGCCACGAAGATCGTCACGATTACACAGCCTGACTTCTCGCAGCTGAGTTTTTGGTGCTTTGTGTTTTTCGGCAGTGAGGGAGTTAATTCTCTCCCTCTGTGCTAGATGAGGCCCAGCTGCAGTTAATGCTGCAGTAGTGGGACTCCTTCAAATACCTGCCGGTCTGTTAGGGAAGTTGTCGGTGAAAGCATTCCTTGCAGACAAACAGAGCGGCTCGTGGTATTTTGGAGTTTGGAGTGAAGTGTACTTGGTGTGGTTTTTTCCCTTCCTCGCTTTATCATTTATCTCCTTACCCGTTGGTGTTCCCTCTGTTGTTGTGGTGTGAGTTTTTGAATGCAAGGTGGTTTTTGGTTTTCCCCTTGTACTGTCTCGTTCGTCTAGTACTGTGTTTTGGTTTATATTATCCTGTCCCCTGTTGTTGTGATCGGGGTCCTTCTCAGGACTAGATTACTGAGGTTCAGGGATCCTCAGGAGGTAGGGGTTACGCTGGCGGCCTGGACCTCTGTACCTTTAACAGTACCTCCAGGTAGAGGGATTAGTCAGGGCCCCAGCTTAGGGTCAGCTTAGGCCCCTGACCCCCTGTACGCAGAGACAGCGTGACACCCAGATCTTCTAGTATGTTGATAGTCTGGGCAAGCTGCAGATTGAGGAAGATGGTTGAGTCTGCTACTAAAAGAATGTCATCCAGATATGGAACTACAATAAAACCCTTTTTCCTTAGGAAGGCTGCAACCTCCGTCATTATCTACGTAAAGATAAATGGTGCTGAGTAAAGGCCAAATGGTAGACACGTGAACTGGAAATGATGGATTGACCCTTGATGTTCCCGCACAAACCTCAGAAATTGATGGTGGTTGGGGTGGATTAGCACATGATAGTATGCATGTCTTAGATCTAATGTGCACATAACAGACTCCTTCCCTATTAGCTGAATGCTTGATCTTACTGTCTCCATCTTGAACTTTTTGTACTTAACTCATTGATTTAGGGGTTTTAGATTTATAATGGTACGGTATTTGCCTGAAGGCTTTTTTATTGAGAAAAAGGGAGGAATAGTGACCGTGACCTATCTCGAAAAGGGGTACCAGATTGACTGGCCCTGATTTTAAGAGGTTCCTGACATCCCCCCAGAGTCTTTTTGAAGCGGAGAGGGACTGGGGTCTGGTGATGTAATACTGTTGAGAAGTGAGATGGGAGAAGTCTATTCTGTATCCTTCCCTTATGGTTCGTAGGATCCACTGGTTGTTCGTAATGGTCCACCACCTATCCAGGAAAAACTGCAGTCTCCCTCCCACCTATCTGTTGTCAAGTTCTCACGGGTGGACCAGAAGAAAACTGGGTGGATCTACCTCTGCCTCCTTTGGGGTAACTCCACCTTCCTGTCTTCCGCTTCCCCTATAATCCTGCCTGTGGGACTGACGGGGCCTGCGAAAGTAGTGGTACTTCCTTGATTTTTCTTCCGGGAACCCTTTCTTGTCAGAGGCCCTCTTTAAAATGCCATCTAGCACTGGACTGAAGACAGGCGTGCCTAAAAGTGGGATAGCAGAGATTGTTTTTTGAATGGTTGTCACCTGACAACGTTTTAAGCCAGATGGCCTGACGCGTTGAGACAGAACTTTACTCCTAGCTGCAAACCTCATGGATTCAGCTGAGGCATCTGCCATAAATTGTGTTGCCATTTTTAACATAGGATTGACTAACATAACCTCCATGGGGGTGTTAAATTTTAACTGGGATGTAAGCTCGTCGATGCAGATACACATGGACATAGCTACCGATGTAGCAACCATATCAGCCTTGATGATGGCCGCTGAAGATTCCCAACTTGTATTCAATAGTCCCTCTGCCTTCCTGTTCACTGCATCCCGAAGGCAGGAAGAATCCTCAAATGGTATGGAGGTCTTTTTTGCCACCATAGCAATGGGAAAGTCCACCTTTTGGATTTCTTCCCAAACCTCCTCTAGATCAAATGGGAGAGCGGATTTAAAATCCGTGGGAATAACTAGTTGCTTATTTGTATCTTTCCATTCCTCCAGGATCATTGCTCTTATAGGTTTGTTGACCGGGAACACTATTTCTCTGTGTTCTCAGCCCTCCAAACATTTCTTCCTGTATCGTGTGTGGTACTTGAGCCTCCTCAACTTTCATGGTAGCTCATACAGCTCTTAAAAGATCGTCCGTATTCTCGGATGAGAAAAAATACGTTTCTTCCTTTCCTCTGAGGGCATCTGGGGAATACTTTCTTCTTCTCCCTTAACGTCCTCCTCTGAATAATAAGAGTATGGTTATGCCTCCTCTGAAGATTCTTCCATCTCTCATCTGGCTCTCTTGTGACAGGAAGTACTCTGAGCTGCCTGTGATGGTACAAGACTAGTGACAGTGCTCTTCCTTAATCAAGGCCCAAATAACCATTAAAAAGGAAGCTTGTTAGTTCTTAAGGAATTTTGTAATATAATGGATGTTGAAGGCTGTTGCAGGCAGCATGTTCACACTCAGCACATGTGACAGACGTGACAGAGTCTGGAGACGCCGTGGAGAGCGATCTTCTGCCTGCAACATCCTTCATCACGACCGGTTTGGCAGTGGGTCAGTAATGGTGTGGGGTGGCATTTCTTTGGAGGGCCACACAGCCCTCCATATGCTCGCCAGAGGTAGCCTGACTGCCATTAGGTACCGAGATGAGATCCTTAGACCCCTTGTGAGACCATATGCTGGTGCGGTTGGCCCTGGGTTCCTCCTAATGCAGGACAATGCCAGACCTCATGTGGCTGGAGTGTGTCAGCAGTTCCTGCAACATGAAGGCATTGAAGCTATGGACTGGCCTGCCCGTTCCCCAGACCTGAATCCGATTGAGCACATCTGGGACAGCATGTCTTGCTCCATCCACCAACGTCACGTTGCACCACAGACTGTCCAGGAGTTGACGGATGCTTTAGTCCAGGTCTGGGAGGAGATCACTCAGGAGAACATCCGCAACCTCATCAGGAGCACATGCCCAGGCGTTGTAGGGTGGTCATACAGGCACGTGGAGGCCATACACAATACTGAGCAACATTTTGACTTGTTTCCACTTTAATTTTGTCTTGTTTTGATCTTCAGTTTGACTTGTTTCCATTTTCATTTTGGGAGACTCTCCAAATCAAGGCTTCCATTGGTTCAAAAATTTGATTTCCATTGATGATTTTTGGGTGACTGTTGACAGCACATTCAACTTTGTACAGAACTAAGTATTCAATAAGAATAATTCATTCATTTAGATCTAGGGTGTGTTATTTGAGTGTTCCTTTTATTTTTTGAGCAGTGTGGTTTATCGTTTGGAAGTGACGGTCAGTCTTGCTATTGCTGTTTATGCACACAGTGGGGCTCAAGAGGACGGGGAATTTGGAAGCGCAAATTTCGTTGGATTTCTTATGGTGGGTGCCATGTCACTTTTCCAGAGTCTTTGTTTCTGCCGGGAATGTTCTCTATATATTTCTGTTAACAGATGTTGGACCTGAGTGAGTTGAGTTTTTTGTGGGTAGAATAGAAGCTTTTATTGGAGTCATTTTGGGGTACAGAACATTTTGTATTAGTTCACACATATCGGGGTTTCCATTTAAATCTACGAAATGTGTCTCGGATGAAACCCCAGAGGGATCCATTCACTAATGAGACAGCATAGATACTCTGAAGTTCGTGTGGCTTCTGTTCGGCGGTATTCGGCTTTTAAGAAATGCAATAAACTGATCGATTGCACTTTTATGCACGCCTTAACGACAGAGAAGGCAGTAACAAACCAGACTGCATCCACAGTTTCTCCATCTGCCGCATTATAGGGACTTGTCCGCCAGGTGTTCCGTCTGCATAAAGTATTTCAGAGATTTACACAGAAACTCAGGTGAAAGCGCTCAGCATAGAGGACAGGAAAAATGTGACCAAAGCATTACAGCGATCTTTGGGAGGCAGAATGCGGTATAAGGGATTAGACAACTTTTTCCTTTGGGTTTGCGCACTTACAGTAACACCAGATGTACATTTTTTTATGTTTCACTGCTGTCACAAACTAAAAAATATATATATTTTTTTATAATTTTTGCCGACAGTCATGTGTTTTTATAGTTACCATTTTTGGGCACATATTTTTCATTGCTTTCTATTCCGATTCTTGTGAGGCAGAATGAACAAATACCAGCAATTCAGATTGTTTTTTGGTGTATTTTTTTTTTTATGCCGTTCAACATGTGATAAAAGTTGTTTAGGGGACAACACCCTAGGGAATTATAAGTGTTCATGAAGAAACAGAAGTAGCTCAGACCAGAATGGAAGAATATTTGGACAAAACCAAATTGAGTGCAGAAAGGAGCCCACCGTCGCTTGACAATGAAAACCCAAATCGTCTAGAGACATGCCAAACCACCTCAGCCTTTCATCAGTGTAGTAAACTCTGTTTAGACATTTATTCTGGATCAAACAGACCGTAGCACTCACCACTGAGTAATAAAATGTATTTTCGAGCTCTCCCCAATTCCTCAACAGTCAAGTCCGGTATATCTGCCACCTATTTCATATAAGGCTTGACAATAGACATCTGGAGTAGCAAATATGCTTGTGTTGGGGGTTTAGGTAAATCAGAGGTCCATAAGAACCCCTCCAATTTTTAAAAGCATAGCGAAACTGGTTCTTTCCCAAACTATGCACGAACTGCATGACGAAGTTGTATGTATAGGACATTAGTGATAGCAGGAAACCCATATCTAGCTTGGAGAGCTTCAAAAGGTAAGCAATGCATAAGTATCTGAAAAAATATGAAAGGCGAACTTGACACCATACCTCGCCCAGAGGACCACATCAGGCAAAGAATATAAATGTGGAAGGTGAGGATTAAAGCAAAGGAGAATCCTAGGCGAGACTAGTGACGTATCAGAGCACTCACTATATTGCCCATACTCTAGCTACTGTCTTTAGAGGGATTGGAGCTGATGAGACTGAATTTTATCTATAGAGTAAATTAGTTAACCCTTCATAAGAACCCATAAACGCTCCTGCTAGTGCAGTTGCGGCTTGGCTCATGTCAATATCTATCCACCAATAGGTGTACACTAAGTGAGTGGCTACAAAGTGAAAGGAGAAGTTAGGAGCCACCATGTCTCCATGATGTTCTGGTGCTTTAAAATTAGATAAACTTATTCTAGAGGACCCCTTGCCAGTAAAAAGTACGTACCAAACTTTCTAAGAATGGAGATGTTCTTTTAGTAATTATATCTGGGGAGGAATTAAATAAATATAAGAATTTGGGCAAATGTATAACGTTAAAGAAATTTATGCGTCCAATAAGAGTTAGAGTAAGATGCTGTTTGTACTTAAGTTGCCTACCTGTCTCTGCTATTAGAGGATGAATGTTTAATGCAACAACTTGTTCTACCTTTTGAGAAACAGTAGCCCCCAAATACTTAAAATTATCAGCAACTTGTACACAAACATCTCGAGTCTGTCTCAAACTATATCAAGGCGATAGAGGGAAAACTCTTAGTTACTTACCGTTAACGGTATTTTTCGAAGTCCATGACAGCACCACGGAGAGAGGGGCTCCGCCCTTTAGGAACAGGAAACCTACAGATACAAAAGAACGGCACCTCTCCCACGCATCAGTTGGATTACAGAGCATAAGAGGACCACCAAGGTTGAATGGTATACAACAAAAAATTATGCATCATACAGTAATATTGGTCAATTGTTTATT
>VIAB01027778.1:0-10333 GCA_009801035.1 Oophaga pumilio
ACTGCCCCCTATGTACAAGAATATAACTACTATAAAACTGCCCCACCATGCACATATATCTAACTGCTTTATCTCTGCTCTCTATGGAAATAAATATGTACAAAAATAACTTTATTTAGATATGACTTTTTATTGTGCAGAACACATCACAACATGAACAGTAACCTCCTTAATTAAAATCCGCAGTTAACCACTGAGCACATCCTGACAGCAGAGCGCCGCGCACAAACTCGCAGCCTCCTGGATGGTCGATTATCTCCCATTGTCTGGACAGCATGGCTTACTTAATTGTCTCCTCTCATGATTCTCGGCAGCAGACAAAACAATTTCAGATTTAAGAAATAGAGAAAATTATTTCGGCCCCCTCTATAAGATTTGTTAGGCTAAAATCCTGTCACTAGTCCTCTTAATGAGACGTGTGATGCGTGCGGAGAACATTCCGTACATCAGGAGATAAAGAATTAATAACCAGGACATAATAATAATAAGAGCACCCTGACAAAACTGCTGGATTTTATGAGGTTGTGCAGGATTTCTAGTGGGTAAATATCAGATCATATTTTATACTTTTTTGTGATGTGTGGAACATCCAATTAATTCATTAACAAAGAATGTGTTCTTTATGCTTCAATTGTCCTCCTCTGAAAATCATTTTATAATTATTATATAATATTAATTTGCACATGAAGTGGAGTCGCTTAGAAATATATTTTACACTACTTATCTTGTAATATACTCCAGAGCTGTATTCATAATTCTACCCGTTATGAAGCTTATGAACAGCTCTGACAGTTTCACACCTGCCTGTGGAAGCCCCCAAAAAGTTGTGTGTGGGTGGACATCTTGTCCATTTGGCTTTCCAGGGGCAGATGTGAAACAGTAAGTTTCATAGTGTCAGAGGTGTTCATAAGCTTCATAACGGGTAGAATTATGAATACAGCTCTGGAGAATATTACTAGATAGTCCCAGGCCCAGGGCCTGCTCTTCCCCTTTCTATTTCGAAACCTGCTGGCACATAGTGAAGTGAGATACTAGAGTCATGACCATCCCGATTGGGTCACCATGTGGTGGTGGGATAGTTTTCACACTTTCTTGATCAAAATAGTGTTAACTAAATCCCCTATGCTATTTACAGGTACTATTACTAATTATTTTCTTACCGCAGGGTATTTTCTCATTGTTTTTATCCTAGGATTTGCTCGTTGATGGCCACAGTGTGAACGTGCACCTACACATTGCATTAATTTGTGCCGGCCCATTTTTTCGGTTTCACTTCCTGATAGGTGGAAGTCTGATTTCTGGGATCCTCAAAATTAAGAGGTCACGGTCACATTGTCGCATCTGTTTTCTCCGATATGCAGAGGAACTGCAGCACAACTCTGGTCAATTTGAATAGGGATGGTTGCAGTTCCCTGTACAGCCAGTGATTGTCTGCAGCCAATTTTCCGGTTTGGTAGAGGGGTAGAAGTCACATCCCTACTAGAGATGAGTGAACCCGAACTTAACAGTTCAGGGTTCACACCGGATTGTCAGTGTCTGGTGCTAGATGCTGAACACAGAATTCTCCTGAAATTCCGTTGCGAAGTTCGGAGTTCCGGAAAAAGTCCGTTGCAGAGAGAGAATTTTTTTCCAGATCCAAAGTTCGTGTCTCCATTGTTTTCAGTGAGGTTTGGGTTGTGGTTAAAGCTCGGGTACAGTTCTGTACCGGAACTGAACTTTTGACTAAAGTTTGGGTTGGGTACCATAACCAGGGCCGGACTGGGAGAAAAAAGCAGCCCTGCCACATAAACCCCACCAGCCCACATACTATAACACTCAGCCCCGATCAATGAATTTTTGCTATACTTTGTCGTCCCCTCATCACTCTCTTAAAGGAGTTATTTGAAGAGCCACATGTGAATAGCGCCACAGTGCATATGATTGATCACAGCTCCATTTACATGGTGCTCTTCAAAGCCACGTTTCCCAGGATCATGGGGTTCCCAGCGGTCAGATCCACAACAAACAGAAAGTCATCCCCTATGCAGAAGAGAGGGGAGAACCTCCAAATTTGGATAAGCCTCCATACAGTATTATGTGCACCACATAGTCCTCCATACAGTATTATGGGTACCACATAGTCCTTCATGCAGTGTTATGGGCACCATAAAGTCCTCCATACAGTGTTATCGGTACCATATAGTCCTCTTTACAGTATTATGAGCACCATATAATCCCCATACAGTATTACGGGCACCATATAGTCCTCTATACAGTACTATGGGCACTACATAGTCCTCCATACAGTATTATGGGCACCGCATAGTCTTCCATACAGTATTATGGGCACCACATAGTTCACCATACAGTATTATGGGCACCACATAGTCCTCCATACAGTATTATGGACACCACATAGTCCTCCATACAGTATTATGGGCACCACATAGTCCTCCATACAGTATTATGGGCACCACATAATGCTCCATACAGTATAATGGCCCCATATATTGCTCCATACAGCACAATGGGTCCCACATATTCCTCTATACAGTATAATGATCACACATAATGCTCTGTACAGTATTATGGGCCCCATATATTACTGCATACAGTATTATGGGCCCCATATAATGCTCCATACAGTATAATGGGCCCCATATATTACTTCATACAGTATAATGGGCCCTATATAACACTTCTCCCTGTTCCCCGCTGCTCTTGTCTTCTCAGTGTATTCTGATCCTCCACACTGCTTGGCACAGAGTATGCGCTATAGTGATGTAATTGGGGCCTTTGCATCACTACAGATTCCAAATGAAGTTAATGGCAGTAAATAGTATCTGGGATGAGTCTCATAGTATCAAGAGTATACATCATAGTGCTAAGGTGCATAGTGCCACTATAAGTGCTAGGCGGTTAGGTAGATGGTAAGGGAGAGAGGAAAGCTCTTGGGAACAAAAGGTATACATGACCTGGTTGCAGAGTAGAGCCCCGACGCGCGTTTCACGTTAGCTTCTTCCTTTGGGGGTCAGTGGTCATGACCATGCGCCTTAGCACTATGATGTATACTCTTGATACTATGGGACTCATCCCAGACACTATTTACTGCCATTAACTTCATTTGGAATCTTTGAGCATTGTAAATTGTACCTCCTACTATACTCTACCTATTGGATGTATAAGGTCTGTGTGCATTACTTTTAGTGAGGAGTAGGTTGCTCTATACATCAGTTTTATAAGCACTAACCGTGATATAAAATATGTCTCATTGAATGCCCATTTTTATTTCCCGGTGTTGAATTTCACACTAGTGTCCTCTCTAAATTAGACCTCCGCATTATTGCACTCAGTTTGTGTCCATTTGGAAATATACTGCTTTTCAACATATAGCAATCTTTGGACTTCCAATGACTGCTATTAGGCCCTAAAAATTTAATCCGGCCTAGATAATTAAATTGGTCTAATTATACTTTGACTCACTACTATCAGAAAATCTCTTTTTTTCTTGTACTTGGTTTTTATATGTTGACTCTCACAAGCACTAACCGTGCAAACATATGTCCTGAGAGAGTCTAACCCCTTTTCTTGATGTAATGAATATGGGTTATTTTCAGATAAGGAAAGTACTTTTTTGCTCATTTTATACCACCTTTTCATCCTTTATATACAAAGAATTTTATTTACTTCTAAAAGGTGATACCTAACATACCATATACTTTAGGTATAGCTACCCCTGCGTTTGCAGATCCGTTTTGTAACTTGTGTTTCCCATTGAAATTTTAAATTTTATGTCATTTTTTATTCAATAAAGATTTATCTATTTTTTTTAAAAAATATTTCGCATTTGCTTCCGTATGTTTGTAGGTATTTGCATGTATGTTATATCGGCGACACTGCAATTATATACAGCAGCCCATCTACATTATCAATCCGGGCCTGACCATAATCCAAACTTCCACTCGTCCGCTCATCCCTAATCCCTACTGATCATAAATTAATAGCAATGAGATGAGAACACCCCGATAAGGGATACACTAAGCTGAAGGGAAGCAAAGAAGCAGAGCTGCAGGATAAAGCATAGGAGACAGAAATAAGCAGAATGCTGATTTATGGAACTACTAGCATTTCTAATCCTGACCCAGGAGAATGTAGCAAGACAATTATAAATATTTCCCCATAACATTGTGCCGATTGGAAATATATTCATCTTTTTCTTTTTCCGTCTCCAAGATAAAAAGTAACACAAAGTAGAAATAAAATTCCACAAATGTCGCACAATGAGGGGGGATGGAGTTGTGCACTTTGAAATATCAGTGTAACAAAAAAAATCTGAAATTTAAAATTTAAATTCTTTCAAGTGCGTTCATGCCGGGGTTTTAGAGGGATTAATCTGCACGATTATTTCTGCATTCGGAATTACTTTGAATTGAAAGTATATTCAGGCTTCTTTTATGCGCAGCATGGGTGTTCTACAGGACTAAGTCCCCTGATAGTCTGTGATGGAGAGCGGAAGAAATAATGGAGGATATGTGCAGCGACAGAGCCGTCTGACACAAAGAGAAGAAAAGGCAGCGTCTGAAGAAAGAGCAAGAGGTCTGCTGCGTGTAGGATTCAGGCCGGGCTCTTGATCTGGATTTAGCAGTCAATGTTAAGTATAAGAGAAAAAGTTTTGTAAAACTCTAGGTTTCCTTTAACTAAGACTACAGGAGTTGCAGAAGTAGCAGTTGTCTCTGTGACAAGGTGCCTGAGGGGACTCAAAGGTTTCTCTACTACATGGTGTCTGAAGGGGCCCAAAGGTTTCTCTACTACATAGTGCCTGAAGGGGCCCAAAGGTTTCTCTACTACATGGTGTCCGAAGGGGCTCAAAGGTTTCTCTACTACATGGTGTCCGAAGGGGCTCAAAGGTTTCTCTACTACATAATGCCTGAAGGGGCTCAAAGGTTTCTCTACTACATGGTGCCTGAAGGGGCTCAAAGGTTTCTCTACTACATGGTGCCTGAGGGGGCTCAAAGGTTTCTCTACTACATGGTGTCCGAAGGGGCTCAAAGGTTTCTCTACTACATGGTGTCCGAAGGGGCTCAAAGGTTTCTCTACTACATGGTGTCCGAAGGGGCTCAAAGGTTTCTCTACTACATGGTGCCTGAAGGTGCTAAAAGGTTTCTCTACTAAATGGTGCCAATGGTGTCTCAAATGTCTCTGCTACATGTTGCTTGAAGGGGCTCAAAGGTTTCTTTACTACATTGTGTTTAAGGTTAAACCAAAGGCTAGAGGTCCAAAATAAAAAACTTGGACAAATTCATGGGCCAATATTGATAGCCATTGAAAAAAGTCTACAATTGAGGAAGTTTTTACTTATCATCAACCATTACAATGAAACTTTTCATATGGAAACAAACCTAAAGGGTTTGTCCCATGAACAAAGTACATTTTAATTAATAGATCTTGCAATAAAATAAACACATAATTACAAAAGGGGCATACTGGAATAATATATATTTTGTAAGAGCAGTAAAAAGCATATGGTCCAATGGCCTAATTTAAATAAGAAATAACAAAGGATAAAAAACTAGAATTAATAAATAATATAGATAATTAAATATGATGCCAACAAAAGTGCCTCTCCCAATCACAGTGTGATATCCCAACAGTGAATTTTTCCACACGCATGATGACCCTACAGTACCCCCTATCAAAGTATGGTGACCTTAACACAGAATGATGCTCCAATTGTGGTCCACACCAAGCCCCCATACATAGTATAATGGAACCCACATAGTCCTTCATACAGTATAATAGGCCTCATATAGTCATCCATACAGTATAATGGGCTACACATAGTCCTCCATATAGTATAATAGGCCCCACATATTCCTCCATATAGTATAATGGGTCCAACATAGTCCTCCATACAGTATAATAGGCCCCATATAGTCCTCAATATAGTATAATAGACACCACATAGTCCTCCATATAGTATAATAGACTCCACATAGTCCTCCATATAGTATAATAGATTCCACATAGTCCTCCATATAGTAAAATGGACCCCATAGTCCTCCATGCAGAATAACGGGTCCCACATAGTCCATGATGCAATATAATGGACCCCATATAATCCTCCATACAGAATAATGGGACGCACATACTGCTTCATGCAGAATAATGGGCCCCACATAGTCCTCTATAAAATATAATGGCCCACATAGTCCTTTATTCAGTATAATGGGGTTGATGCCGGCGTCGTGGGCTAAATGTAATCACCCTGGGAGCCAGATTTGGCCCACGGGCTAGACTTTGACATGTGTGATCTAGAAAAATTGAGTAGCTGGTCATCCATTATATACTATACAGAGCCCCTCTCAAGAATAGCAAATTATCGTGTTAATCATGAAAGTAGTTTTTTTCAATTCTTAGGAGAAGACTAATATTGGCGCGGAGTGCAAAGATTGCAATCTAAATAGATAAAGGTAAATCAGGACAAGGATAGAAAGTCGATATTGCAGTGATTTCCAGACATACATCGTAGACATTAGGCAGTGAGAAATCCTTGAGCAGAAGATATTGCAATCAATATTAATGCTCGGCGTGTACACGGCAGATACATTTTGCTAAGAAAGTACAACTATTTATCTTGAATACATCTCTAGAGGGAGAAAAGCCCAGAAGACACGCTATTAGGTTCTTATTGTAAACCGATTCAGAGCTCGAGAGGTTAATTAGCGCACCTGAACAAACTTTTTTCACTGCTTTTTCAGAAACCTGTGTGTAGATATTCACTAACACGTTAGAAAAAAAAAAGCCTTGCCAAAATGTGAATGGAAAGTTTCAAAAATTTTTCTTATTTTTGTGTTTGTGCTTTTTTTTGTATGTGACTGATTGATTGGATTTTATAATTATTGCAAACTTTGTGTAAAGTAAAGCAAATCTCCGCTCATTAACTTTCTTCTCTGTTTCCAGGGTCCTGGGATCTAAAAGGGTAACGTTTCTCAATGTGGAGAGTGTCAAGCCAAGCCTGGCATGTCAGAGTGAGGAGACCTATAGGCCATGCATGCGCCTGTGTCATGACACATCACTCACTGATGGGCTATAATTAGGTTAGGAAATCAAGACTAAACCATAGAAATAAAAGCTTTGATCGGGGCATTCCCACCAATATCTCTAGGATATGCCATCACTTTATGATTGGTGAGGGTCTCACTTTTGGGACCCCAATTGATACTGCAATGGTTACCAGCACGATGGACACTTCATTGTGTTTCCTTCTACACGAACATTTCTGGCCACCCACTGTGCAGGGAGCCACCCCCATGGATCCGGCTATAGTTCGCTGCTTAAGTGGGTGACCAGGGAAGAAGTACAGGGAAAACAGCGCAACTCCTTCCCAGGAGGTCACAGAGGTCAGATCTCCACCAATCACAAAATGATGGCATTTCCGTGCAAAATCACATCCTCAAAAGGGGTTGTCTAATTTTCGTGAATAAAGTGCTTGTTAAAAAAAAAACAAGACATTTTCCAGTTTATCTTAGAATAAAAAAATCATCTCCGTTCTCAGGGAAGGATCAGCACCGGAGAGCTCAACAAGGCAGCCGGCAACACGTAGCAATCTTCAGGAGTCCACCGCTCCTTGTCAACCAGGAAGGTAGGAGGCAGAGGAGCTGTGCGCTCCTGAAAAACAAACATGAGCAAGGGCATAACTACAATAGATCCACAGTGGGTGCAACAGGGTGCTCTAAGGGTCCGTGCAATGACTGGGGGCACTGGATGAGATTTTGCATTGAGCTCCACGAGCTTTAGGTTCACGCCACTGCCTTTACGGGAGATATAAACTCATAGAGAAGAAACAGTGATCTTCTGCTTTAACAAATCAACAAGTCTAAGCAAGCAGAACTGCAGTATAAAGCATGGGAAAAAGACAGAAACAAGTCGAAGACAATAGTCTGACATTAAAAATCAGACAGGAAATAGATTTGTGACTCAGAGTAGTGCAGCTGACCTTGAGTCATTGATTATAAAGTAGCAGTGCCCTAGCAGCCAAACTCTGGGGTTCTTCATGTGTTTTATTTTTCACCGCCCGTTTTTTTGTGCAGCAAAAAGCCCACAGGATTTCAAAGACCAAAATAAATGAGACGAGGAGCTTCTTTTGACCTGCGGTGCGCTTTTTGGACCTGTGGTTCACTTTTTGGACCTGTGGTGCACTTTTTTGACCTGCGGAACGCTTTTTTAGACCTGCAGAATGCTTTTTTGACCTGCAAAATGCTTTTTGGACCTGCGGTACACTTTTTGGACCTGCGGTGCACTTTTTGGACCTGTAGAGCCCTTTTTGAACCTGCGGTGCACTTTCTGGACCTGCGGTACACTTATTAGACCTGCAGTACCTTTTTTTTGGACCTGTGGTGTACTTTTGGACCTGCGGTGCACTTGTTGGACCTGCAGTGCCTTTTTTTTGGACCTGTGGTGTACTTTTGGACCTGCAGTGCACTTTTTGGACTTGCGGTGCCTTTCTTTTGGGACCTGCGGTACACTTTTTGGACCTGCGGTGCACTTTTTGGACCTGCGGTATACTTTTTGGACATGCTGTACCCTTATTGGACCTGCAGTGCACTTTTTGGACCTGTGGTACGTTTTTTGCACCTGCAGTGCACTTTTTGGCCCAGCGGTGCACTTTTTGGACCTGCAGTGCCTTTTTTTGGACCTGTGGTGCACTTTTGGACCTGAGGTGCACTTTTTGGACCTGCGGTACACTTTTTGGACCTGCGGTGCACTTTTTGGACCTGGGGTATACTTTTTGGGCCTGCAGTGCCTTTTTTTGGGACCTGCGGTGCGCTTTTTGTACCTGCGGTACACTTTTTGGACCTGCGGTGCACTTTTTGGACCTGCGGTATACTTTTTGGACCTGCGGTACCCTTATTGGACCTGCAGTGCCTTTTTTGGACCTGTGGTGCACTTTTTGGACCTGCAGTGCACTTTTTGGACCTGTGGTACGTTTTTTGCACCTGCGGTGCGCTTTTTGGCCCAGCGGTGCACTTTTTGGACCTGCGGTGCACTTTTTTAAAAACTGCAGTATGTCAATTCTTTCACCAGTTATACTGCAGTTTTTCCAGATTGATCGCAATGACTTCTCACTAAAAAAACGCATTAAAAAAGCAAGAAATTTCCGCTGCAGTTTCCGCCTACATTTTTCATGCAAAAAAAAAAAACTGCATCAAAAAATGCACGTGTGAATGTACCCTAAGACCATAATTGCAATTGTACTGGATTACAAGACAAATCTTTTGCGATATGTAGGAGAGCGGATGAATGCTGATGCGTGATGGGAGGGAGAGATGTCAGCGTTAGTAAATCATGGCGTATAATGCCGTTTCATAAGGCGGTGTAATGAATTCTAATGATATATTTGCTCTGATTATGATCTATGTACTTTTCTACAGGATGGACCAAGCTCATTTCTCAAGAGGAATCAAGAGGAAAGCTTTTTAGCAATATATTTACTTGAGTGAATTACTTAGCTGTTAATTACGCCTTGATTAATTGATTAATTACAAGTTAATTTGAGATCGCCAAATACATTACGATCGGAGAAAGACGGAGAAAAATATTATCTGGATTACAGCAAAAATAATAGGATTTTATAACAAAGGACAAAAGATTGTAATTTATTCTGCAATATACCCGGTTACAAAGGGCCATAAATACAACCAATGGTTAAAACGTGGATTGCAGTCTCTTACAGGGATCTGCTTGCATATTGCGGTAAAATCCGTGAAAAATGCATGTCAATGAGGCTGAAGTGTTCAATTTCCCTGCAGCACCCCCACTGGGCCAACTAAGAACTACACAAAGCTCTTTTAAATCAATGACTTATCTATGTAATGCAGGACAGGTCGGGTCCTGAGCAATAGAAATTCTATGGAAAAAGCAGCTACAAAGTGTAGAGAACCTCCTATATTAACACAGAATTTTATAGTGTTCATAAATGTGCATCTAAACGGGAAAATCATTTTAAATCAAGTGAACATGGACTCAAATGAATATAATCAGTACGATCTGATTTAAAGGAATTGTCCAGGATTATAAAAACATTTTTCTTCCAAAAAAATAATAAGCAGCACTGTGTAAAGGGATGCAAATAGGGGATAGATGCAATAACAAAGACAACCTGAATACAGGTGTGGCACTGTTTTTGTAAAAAAAAAACATCTATGGATGTACATATTAAATACACAAAGTCAAAAAATTCATGGTCCCTCACCCTATGGGTGTATGGAGGAAATGAAGAGGAAAGCCTGGTATGTCCTCTGCAGTATGTGTGTGTGTACAGTCATGGCCAAAAGTTTTGAGAATTACACAAATA
>VIAB01027787.1:0-11693 GCA_009801035.1 Oophaga pumilio
GACCCATATCTCTATGGATTTTATTTCCGACCTCTCTGTCTCTCGGTGAATGACCGTTATTTGGGTAGTCTGTGATAGGTTTTCCAGGAGGATAAATCTTGTGCCACTGCCTAAGTTGCCATCCTCCTCCGAGTTGGTGCCCTTGTTTTTTCAACAGGTGATTCGGTTGCACGGCGTTCCGGAGAACATTGTGTCTGACAGAGGAGTCACGATTTTAGAGGACATTTTGTTCCAAACTGGGAGTTCAGCTGTCTTTTTCCTCTGCGTTCCACCCTCAGACCAATGGACAAACTGATAGAACAAACAAGACCTTGGAGACTTATTTCAGATGTTTTGTGTCTACTGATCAAGATGACTGGGTCTCTTTTTTGCCTTTGGCTGAGTTTGCTTTGAATAATAGGGCTAGTTCTGCCACCTTGATGTCTCCATTTTTCTGCAATTTCGGGTTTCATCCTCGATTTTCTTCAGGTCAGGTGGAGGCTTCTGTCTGTCCTGGTGTTGACTCTATTGTGGAGAGAATGCAGCTGATTTAGGATCAAGTAGTGGATAAGCTGTCTCTCTCTCAGCAGAAGGCCCAGCGGTTTGCCAACCGACATAGGACTGATGGTGTTTGATTTAAAGTGGGTGACTTGGTTTGGTTATCCTCAAAAAATATCCCTATGAGGGTCGCGTCTCCAAAATTTAAGCCAAGGTTCATTGGACCTTATAAGATTGTGGAGATTATTAATCCCGCTTCCTTCCGTTTGCTTCTTCCAGGAACATTCAAGATTCACAACGTATTTCACAAATCTTTATTGAAGAGATTTGTCGAGCCAGTGGTTCCAATGGCTGTGCCTCCTGATACTGTTTTGGTTGAGGGCAATTTGGAGTATGTGGTTGAGAAGATATTTGATTCTCGTTTGGCCAGGCGGAGTCTCCAGTACTTGGTGAAGTGGAAAGGCTATGGTCAGGAGGACAATTCGTGGGTGTTTGCTTCTGACATTCATGCTGAAAAACTGTTCCGTGCCTATCACCGAGCTCATCCTGATCGTCCTGGTGGCACAAGTGAGGGTTCTGTGACCCCTCCTCAAGGGGGGGGTACTGTTGTGAACGTTTTGGAGACGACTTCGGAGCTTAAGCTCCCTCTGGTGGTTGCTGAGGGTATTGAACCTATGTTGAATACCAAGAGTCCTACACCAGCAGATAACCAGTGTATGCGGTTTTTTGCTCCTGCCTCCTCAGCTACCATAACATAACACAGAACTCAGCTATAACAATTGGAGATACTATAAAAAATATTACTTTTATAGTATCTCCAATTGTTAAAGCTGAGTCAGATGGCCGTTTACTAACTACCAGCAACAACATTCCAGGACAACTGTGCTCTGAAGCAAGCAGATCCAATAAGTATGGCTTACCGAAGAGTCACCATCAGACGCTCCACCAGTGAAATGGAGAAGCGGAAATACGTGTCAGATCTTCTTATTAGGTCTCCAATGCGCTCCACCAAGAAATCAAAGGTCTCCATTTTCATCTTAATATATTTTAAAAAATTCTGAGGGTTTCCTCGTAGCTCCACGTATAGTGTAGAATACACCCCACGCGTCATTCTCTGGGCTGTGATGGATCCAGAAACGGCATCGTCATCTTTGCTGACGCATGATGCACTGCTGTATCTTTCTCTCCTTCTCCAGAACAATCGCTTTCAAACGATTCGACTCCACTGTGAAATCCACCAAATTCTTCATAATGTTTCCTATCACAACGTCCATCTTCACCAGTCACTTGCTCTTCTCTCCAACTTGCATTTGCTCCTCTACAACCTGTCAAAGATGGACTGTAGGAACAGTGTATATATAGGTTTTCAGTAGCGAATCACATTTGAAGCCCCAAGGGGCGTCTTAAAAAAACGGATCCGTCATAATCCGTCGAAAAACGGATAAAAAAAAGGAACCGTCTCATCCGGTTTTACATAATAAAACTGGATCCGGCGCGACGCCGGATAGCGCCTGACGGCAAAAAACTGATGTGTGAAAGAGGCCTAAGCGATCATGTTTGTGGAAAAATATTTTTTATTTTCACGCCCCGGCAATGTAAACTTTAGTAAAACACTTGGGGGTTCAAAGTGCTCACCACACATCTAGATAAGTTCCTTAGGGGGTCTAGTTTCCAAAACGGTCATCAAACGCGACATGGCATCCGATCTCAAGTCCAGCCAATTTTGGTGTGAAAAAGTCAAAGAAGTCATGGCACTCCTTCCCTTTCGAGCGCTGCCATGCGCCCAAACAGTGGTTTTCCCCCACATATGGGGTATCGCAGTACTCAGAAGAAATTGGACAACAACTTTGTTAAATTTCTCCTTTTACCCTTGTAAAAATAAAAAAGTGTTGCTAAAAGATCATTTTTGTGACAAAAAAAGTTAAATGTTCATTTTTTCCTTCCACCTTGCTTCTGCTCCTGTGAAACACCTGAAGGATTAATAAACTTCTTGAATGTGGTTTTGATCAGTTTGAGGGGTGCAGTTTTTATAATGGTGTCACTTTTGGTTTTTTTTCCGCCATATAGACCCCTCAAAGTGACTTCAAATGTAAGGTGGTCCCTAAAAAAAATGGTTTTGTAAATTTCGTTGTAAAAATTAGAAATCTATGGTCAACTTTTAACCCTTATAACTTCCTGACAAAAAATTTTTTTTCCAAAATTGTGCTGATGTGACGTAGACATGTGGGAAATGTTATTTATTAACTATTTTGTGTGACATATTTCTCTGTTTTAAGGGCATTAAAATTCAAAGTTTAAAAATTGCAAAATTTTCCAAATTTCGCCAAATTTCCATTTTTTTTACACAAATAAACGCAAGTTATATCGAAGAAATTTTACCACTAACGTGAAGTACAATATGTCACGAAAAAACAAAATCAGAATCATCAAGATCTGTTGAAGCTTACCAGAGTTATTACCTTATAGAGACAGTGGTCAGAATTGTAAAAATTGGCCCGGTCATTAACGTGCAAACCACCCTCGGGGGTAAAGGGGTTAAAAAAAAATTTTGAAAAATTATTACAAGCTTAGTTACTTAGTTGTATTAAAAAAATACTTTGATGTGAAATTACAAAATGAATCAGCACTAAGTTTTGGACCTAAGAACAGAATTATAAAAATAAAAGAATTGTTTCTTTTCTCATTTGTAGATCCATTATGAGTCAATGGGGAAAAAGTTAATGAATGTGAACAGAGAATAAAAAAAACAAAAACAAATCATGACAGAATCGATTCTAACCAATTCAGACGGGTGTATTTTGACATAAACTGAGTAAATGTGGTGTATGTCAGAACAGACCATGATAGTACAGAAATTTGTCTGCTACAGCTGCACTTCGCACACATAAGAGTGATAGACACCTAGGATAGATGACCATATGATTAACACCTAGGATAGGTGACCTTAGGCTGGTAAGACATCCTCCCTTTATGATAACCATTTAGGATAGATTACCATAGGCTGGTAATAATCCTCCCTTCATGATAAACACCTAGGATAGATGACCATAGGAGAAAATCTGTACATTACAGTACCACTCAAACAGCGTGCACCTTGTTAATAGCTTTCCTAATAAGATTAGTCATTACAAGACATGATCATTTAAACGTCAGCTGTAATAGAACATTTTGTGTCCAATGAGAGTTTCTTAGATATTGTGCATCTCTGATATAGTTCTCTAAAGTTAATTTTATTAGTGTATATTATTTTATTGGAATAGGAAATACTGTTTCCATGGTGATCTTATTAAACCACACTTGTAACCAGCCTTCTCTTTTCACGTGTCAACGGCATGACAACAGCTACCTCTGTTACTTCCTTCTATCGCCATCTGTTATCTTTTCCTGTCTGCAATATATAAACTCTTAATAAAAAAAATATGATTTAACTTCCAGTACTGAAGAATGTCATAGTTCATTTAGAAATTATAGTGAAACCAATTTCCATCTGTGAATAAAGTATAAACAACCAAGATAAAATTTAGGACACTTAAAGGGAACCTGTCATCAGGATTATATACCCTAACTTGGCATGGGTGTAATGACCCTTCAATGATGATTAACCCCAATTTTTACAATTCTGACCACTGTCACTATATGAGGTTATAGGTCTGGAACATTTCAACATATCCCACTGATTCTTAGATTGACAGATTGTACTTCATGTTAGTGATAAAATTTCTTTGATATGCATTTATTTATGAAAAAACAGAAATTTGGCAAAAATTTTGAAAATTTTGCAATTTTCAAACTTTTCATTTTTGTGCCCTTAAATCAGAGAGTCATAACATGCAAAATAGTTAATAAATAACATTTCCCACATGTCTACTTTACATCAAACAATTTTGGAAACATAATTTTTTTGTTAGGACATTATAAGGGTTAAAAGTTGACCAGCGATTTCTCATTTTTCCAACAAAATTTACAAAACCATTTGATGTGACCCCCCAAGTCAATATGAAAGAAAATACCCAAAAGTGACACCATTCTAAAAACTGCACCCCTGAAGGTGCTCAAAACCACATTCAAGAAGTTTATTAACCCTTCAGGTGCTTCACGAGAACTAAAGCAATGTGGAAGGTAAAAATTAACATTTTACTTTTTTCGCAAATTATTTTAGACCCAAACTTTTTTTATTTTCACAAGGGTATCAGGAGAAAATGGACCACAAAATTTGTTGTGCAATTTCTCCTCAGTATGCCGATACCCCATATGTGGGGAAAGCCACTGTTTGGGTGCATGGTAGGACTCAGAAGGGAGGGAGCACCGTTTGACTTTTTGATTGCAAAATTGGCTGGAATCAATGGCGGGTGCCATGTCGCATTTGGAGACCCCCTGATGTACTTAAACAGTGGAAACCACCCCAATTCTAACTGCAACCCTAACACAGCCCTACCCATGACCCTAATCCCAAGCCTAACCACAATCCTAATCCCAACTTCAACACGATCCTAACCCCCCAACACCACCGTAACCCCAATACAACCCTAACCCCAACACACAACTGAAACCCCCAAACCATAACCCCAACATCACAACCATAACCCCAACACATCCCCAACCCTAACTCTAGCTCTAACCCCAACTTTAGCCCCAACCCTAACCTTAGCTGTAACCCCAACTCTATCCCTAACACTAACCCTAATGGAAAATTAGAAATACTTTTTTTTTCTATTATTAAGGGGGTGATAAAGGTGGGTTTGATTTACTATTTTTTTTATTTTGATCACTGTGATAGGGTCTATCACAGTGATCAAAATGAACTATAGGAGAAATCTATTGTTGCCTGGCGCTAGCCGGCAGATCTCGGTAGCCGCGCTTGCGCATGCGCTCATTTTCTTCCCAGAAAAAGATGCTGAGGGCCAGGAACAGATCCGGAGGGACCGGGGGACACCGCAGGTACCAGGGGGGCTCGAGGGACCCCATTTCTCTCTCCACTGATGTGCTAGATCATATCGGAGGAGAGAGAAATGAATGGGAAATCACTTTTTTTTTAGATCGCCGTTATTCGGTGGGGATGGTAAAAACCACACTGAAGGAAAAGAAACAAGTGATGGAACTAGGGACCACAAAAAATGACATTGAACAATAGTAATCTACATATAAATGTAATAATTTTATTCAAGTGTACAAAAAACACACCAAACCACAATTAAAACCACAACACTGTTTACAAGTTTAAGTGATTATTTCCTTCATATTATACTTTCACTTGTTTGCACTTTGTATTCTGGGTATTGTGTAATTTTTCATTGGTTAGGATGCTTATTGTGTCAGATGGGCCTTGGGGTAAAAAATTGTTTCTTGTAAACAGTGTTAGATGGTTTTAATTGTGGTTTGGTGTGTTTTTTGTACACTTGAATAAAATGATTACATTTATATGTATATTACTATTGTTCAATGTCATTTTTTTGTGGTCCCTAGCTCCATGACTTGCATTTTTTCCTTCAGTGTGGTATATGTATCTAGACAGGTCTTAAGTTGATCACCTTGTTTTTTATATTGTAATTAATGATGGTGCCCTCCAATTAGGTGTTTTGATGGTAAAAACCGACCCAAATAATGTTTTCCGGGGACCGAGACCCCGGAGATTTTCCGACGCTGGGGGGCGCTATGATATTATTTCTCAGCACCGTTAAAAAGCGGTGCTGAGGAATAAACACCCTTAACTGACGCCGTTAAAAGGCGTATCGGTGGTAGTTAATGGGTTAAATCCTTACCTTCCTTGTAGAAGGAATTATTTTGAAGTTTTGACGTTTTAAAGATATCCAGCTTTTACATTTTATGCTACTGAGCTGGATGTGCGCTCAGCTCTTCAGCACTCTCTTACTGTTGCACACTCACCGCCGGCCTTTGACAGCTGACAGGCAGGTAAATCTTGTCTCTCCTGCCCAAGATTTTGTGTAGGTGCCATCATTGCCCATGGTCGTCCTCTCAAAAGGGGCTGCGCATGCACAGATCGATGGTCCGACTGTTGACATCACAAAGACCTTACTGCACAAGCATCGCCACTTCAGAGGAGACAACCTCGGACAATGACGGTGCCTGTACAATATCTGGGGAAGGTGAGGCAGGTCATTGAAACAAAAATGACCTGACTCCCAGAGTCTGAAGGCAGGGAGAGGATCTATAGAGCTGTAAATACAGTGCCTATGCCCCTACACGTGTGGTTCATTAAAATAAAATGTAAAAGCTGGATTTCACTAAAAAAAAAAAAACACTTCAAATTAAATTCTACAAAGTGTAAAAACCTAATGTCTTTAAAGTAATTTTGAAGTGTGACATGAGAGTTTAAAAGTAAGAGATAATGGGTTAATGGGACATGACTGTTCTACTTTACCTTTCCTAGGGACATTCACACCTCCTGGATTTGCGAAGGGTTTTCTGTGTAGATTTTCTGATGGAAAATCTTCAGCGGGATACAACAGAAGCAAAGTGGATGAGATTTGAGCAAAACACATATTGTAGATATTTTCCATGCAGAAAATGACTTGCAATGATGTTTTTAAAAACACAGAATGTCAATACTCTTCTTTAGGGCTCCCTCACACGGCCACTGATTCATGCGAGAGAATCATGCTAATCATGCTACTGACACTTGGATCAAACTGTCAAGAGTGTCACCTTACTGTTATCAGATTCTCTTGCATAACAGAATCACAGCACACATGCAGAGGAGAAAGAGAACTGAATTTCTCCACCTTCTCCACTGTCTCTGTGGGCGTACAGTGGACTGCACTTGGATGACATCCGAGTGCAGTCCGATATTTTACACGCACCCATAGACTTGTATGGGTGCACATTATCCGATTATCGGAGGCACTCGCAGCATGCTGTAATTGCCTTCTATTGCTAAATCGGCATGATAAAATAATTGCAGATCTGCACTGCACGGTATGATAACATTGGACCGAGTCCTAGCCAATAAAATATTGCGCAGCACTCAGCCGTGTTATACGCTCACGTGAGCGAGGCCTTAAAGTAATGACATTTTCACAGATTAATTTAGCACAACCAACTGCTTCTATGGTATGTTAAATTGTAGTGTGGTCCTGGCTTAAATCTTAACCATTCACTTTATTAAATGTGTACATTTCTGTGTGGACAATATCATTCGGCATACAAACTGTCCTTGATTTTTGCCAGTGCACTCGTATTGTCATGTATTACACGTACACACAAATACATACACACATATACTAAAAACACAACCAGACTACATCTTTGGGAATGTAAAAATTTATTTCCACATGCTCAATTCTCTTTCTTAGTATTTTTTTTCTTTTCTCTTTCATATTAAAAATGTTCCCATGCCTGTCTTCCCGGCAGGGTTAATATATGTATATATAAAGAGGAATATTATACACACTCATGGAGCAGGTCATTTACAGAAATGGTTGTTTTCTTGCATTAAAATACGTCAACAAACATGTTTCTATTGTCATCTACAATTACAATCCGCAGACTTTCTGTGCTTCAAATTTCTCTCACCATATTATATTCTGCAAAAACACCTGATGCAGTTTCCTACCCAACCACTCAACCCACCCGCAACCCACCGCATGTATATACAACTATACAGCACCTTAGCTCGTGCACATAGGAATGTATTGCCATTTTACAATAGGAAAAAGATAAAGATCCCCCTTACCCCAAAGTAAGGGGGGAAACTTGGCTTGTTTACCCTATGTGTCACAGATGGGCAAAGTATTGCCAAGTAAGTGCAGAAATATTACTACATGAGGAAAACAGAAAGGGCTGGGGGGGGGAAGAGGGTGAAAAAGGGAAGAAACAAATACAAACTTTTGTATTGGACATGAATATCTGAAATAAATGAAACTAAAGACCATTTTAAACAGTAAGAAAATACATTTAAGCAAAAAAAAAAATTCTTGTGTGTTTCCCTATCTCAGTTGTTAATATAGTTCTAGATAAACCATTATAGGTTTGGTACCAGAATTGGGGAGGAACAATCATGAATTCATGTTTTGAGCATGGAAATAAAGGGAAAAAGTTTCCTTCAACTCTAAAATGCTTGTAGTTTGTAATAAGACATCATTATTTTTAAAACATTTTGGGCATCTCTAGAAGAAGAAATCATTTTGAAGACTAAGGTGCAAAGTACGACTTCCTCCTACAGGGGTGGAATAAGCCTACTGGCATGTAACAGCTGGAGTGCAAATGTCATTTTATTTGTCATATAATGAAACATTGCCTACGACCTTGAGATTGAGGCCATTTTCGGGAATGGTAAAAACGCTAGTTATACTTTCACATTTTTTACATAAATTGAGTAATAGTATTTATACCAATCATATGGTTCTCTAGGCCACTGGAAAAAAATAACATACCGTACACAGAAATGTCTTCTTATTCAAATTTCATCAAATTAGAAGATAACACTGTGCTTATACCTAAAGCAATCAACGCATCACAGCAAGTGATAGCTGTTCTCCATCTTAAGTGCCCCGACCACCCCATCACCTTCTCCCATAGACGTGGTTTATCTAAAAGGCACCTGAATGCAGTGGATCTCATTAAGTACTGCTTATAAATTACCTATTTACTATTGTTCCAAAAAACTATGGGTTTCCCAATGCCCAGTTATTTTAATAATCAGACAAGCATCCCTTATAATGCCATACACTGTAAGTTGGAGTCATATATTCACTGGTTATGGGAAAAAAGCCAAACTAATTCCTCTTGAGATATAGCTGCTCTGGCTCCTATCACTAGTACTAGCCTCCACGTATTATCAAAAGATCTACAGGACATCAGACCCGATGACAAAGTGTACTGTACATCATATGATATTGCATTATCATGGTTCTAAAAAGGACTATTAAACCTAAAATACAAATTAGGTAGTATAATACAGACTATGTCATTCATATTTTTGCAAACTTCACAGACACATAAGAAACAGGAGGTAATGATGTGACAACAGGGAGAAAAGTCTGCTGAAGATACAAACCATGCCATAAGGCCACATGCATATGGCAGATCTGTGTGCACAAAGCACGTTTCTCTGACGTCGTGTGTGGGTTTTACTTTTTAGAAAACATACTATTAAGGGAATAAGTTAGTAACGTAATATCTAATGAAACATAGCACAATTTCCCCTCACAATTCTTATAGAATCCAATAGAAATAAACATCATTTGTCGATGTAAGATATTGGACAGAAAGTCCTCAGACTTTTATAGGTGCCATATTATGTACAGTCAAGGTCGAAAATGTTGGCACCCTTGAAATTGTTCCAGAGAATAAACTATTCTCCCAGAAAGTTAATCCAACTACATGTTTTGTTATACACATTTATTTCCTTTGGGTGTATTGGAACAAAAAAAAAAACACAGAAAAAAACGCAAATTGGATGCAATTTCACACAAAATCCCCAAAATGGGCAGGACAAATTTGTTGGCATCTTTCCAAAATTGGTGGTAAACAACTTTGTTTCAAGCATGTAATGCTCCTTAAAACTCACCTGTGGCAAGTTCAGGTGCGGGCAATATGAAAATCACACCTGAAACCAGATAAAAAGTGAACAAGTAGACTCAATATTTGCGTTGTGGGTCTGTGTGTGCCACATTAAGCATGGAGAACAGAAACAGAAGAAAACGGTCTGAGAACCAAAATTGTTGAAAGGTATCAACAATCTCAAGGTTACAAGTCCATCTCCAGAGATCTTTATGTTCCTTTGCACAACATAATCAAAAAGTTTACAACCCATGGCACTGTAGCTAATCTCCCTGGACATGGACGGTAGAGAAAAATTGATGAAAGTTTGCAACAGAGGATAGACCTGATGATGGATAAGCTGCCCCAATCAAATTCTGAAAAAATTCAAGCTGTCCTGCAGGCTCAGTGTGCATCAGTGTCAGTGCGAACTATTCATGAAAATTTGAATTAAATGACACGCTATGGCAGGAGACCCAGGGGAACCCTACTGCTGACACAGAGGCATAAAAAAAGCTAGACTGAAGTCTCCCAAAATGTAGGTAAGCCAAAATCCTTCTAGGAAAGTGTCTTGTGGATAGATGAGACCAACATAGAACGGTTTGGTAAAACACATCATTCTAATGTTTACCGAAAATGGAATGAGGTCCTAAAAGAAAAGAACACAATACCTACAGTCAAATATGGTGGAGTGTTTTGAGGTTGTTTGAATGCCTCTAGCATTGGGTGCTTTGACTGTGTGCAAGGCATCATGAAATCTAAAGATTACCAAAGGATTTTTGGTTGCAATGTAGTGCTCAGTGTTAGCTGGGGGTGTGTCCTAGGTCATGGGTTTTCCAGCAGGACCATGACCCTAAACATACTTCAAGAAGCACACAGAAATGGATGCAAACAAAACACTGAAGAGTACTGAAGTGGCCAGCAATGAGTCTGGATCTAAATCCCATTGAACACTTGTGGAGAGATCTTAAAATTGCTGTTGGGAGAAGGCACCCTTCAAATATGAGAGACCTGGAGCAGTTTGCAAAAGAAAAGTGGTCCAAAATTCCAGTTAAGAGATATAAGAAGCTTGTTGATGGTTATAGGAAGCGATTGATTGCAGTTATTTATACCAAAGGGTGTTTTTTGTCTTGTTCCGATACACACAAAGAAAATAAACATGTGTATAACAAAGCATGTGTAATTGCAATAACTTTCTGGGAGAAATACTTCATTTTCTGGAACAATGTCAAGGGTGGCAGCACTTTAGGCCATGACTGTATATGTGTACTATAGAGACTCATGATATGATTCTTCTTACAATATAGTTTCTATCTTCATTGTTTATTGATACTTAGCTGAAACTTTGTCCTAAATTATGACATATTCAATATTTTTTACAAAAGTTGCATACAAAATTCCACTAATTCTAAGTTGACATAATAAATTGCAAATATCAAACCCATGTCCTAACATGTGATTCTGTGAAAAGATTTCCACAGGGTTTTACTATACAGTGTTTAATTGCATGTGAATAAGACTAGACAGTAATGGGAATGTTACATTCTCTAAAGCAGAGGTCTCAAACACGCGGCTCGCGGGCCGCATGCGGCCCGAGGCAGGAGTCTGCGGCCCACGGTGCACCACGTCAGGGGGTCTGTGGGGGAGGGGGCTCGGGAGTGTCAGATCATGCTGACCCCCCCTGGCGTGTCTCTGCAGCCCCCCTGCTTCTCCCACGA
>VIAB01027789.1:6572-19927 GCA_009801035.1 Oophaga pumilio
CATTGGCTTGGCCCCCCCTAGTTTTGATCCTGGGTACGCCCATGTGCGACGTACCAACAAGGTGAAACTCCACCTTGCATTTGTTGGAAAGACTGTGCAAGAAGCAGCACATGATAGTGGAGTTTCAGCTGCATGGTTGAGTCGCTTTGCGGAAAAAACCCTCTTCACGACCAATGTGTGAGCCTCCATGAGGAATGTGTGTGCCATATTGTGCTGCTCCGAGTACTTCACAAACATAGTTAGCGCCATCATCCGCATTGAAATCCCACTTCTACACCTCCTTGAAAAAACACTTTAGGCGATGATGGATGAGGTGGTGGCACAGGAGAAACAGGGACCATTCACACAATTATCAGACCAGTCATCCACACATGGCATGGAGGGTGAGTTCCTGTACCAACAGCTGCCAGGTACACAACTGTCCAAATAGGTGACAGTTTTGGAGGATGAGGAGGAGGAATCATGTTCACAGCAAAATGGCACTCAGAGCTGCTCATGGCATCACTGCAGTGTGGCTGGGTGGATACAGAGGACACAGAAGACACAGACGATACACCTCCCACTGAGGACAGCTTGTTGCCCCTGGGCACCCTGGCACACATGAGTGAATACATGCTGCTGTACCGGCGCAATGACTGCCTAGTTTCCCGGATTTATACCAGCGCTGATTACTGGGTGGCCACTGTGCTGGATCGCCGCTACAAGGACAATGTGCCGTCTTTACTTCTGTCACTGGAGCGTGATCAGAAAATGCAGGAATACAAGCGCACCGTGGTAGACGCACTACTGACGACATCCCCATCTAACAGCAGGGGCACAGTGGAAGCGCAAGGCAGAGGATGTGGAGGTAGTCTCCAATGAAACTGGGGAGGATTGGCCTGACTGAAATGTGGAAAACCTTCCTCAGCATGCCTCAACAACCATCACCACCATCTGATACAGTCTGTATTGGCAGGAGGCAGCGTTTCAACAACATGGTGGAAGAGTATGTGTCCACACAGCTACACATACTGAGTGATGGATCTGCCCATTTAACTTCTTTGTCTCCAAACTGGACTCATGGCCTGAGCTTGCTCTTTACGCCTTACAGGTGCTAGCTGCCCTGTGGCAAGTGTACTGTCGGAACTTGTGTTTAGCACTTCAGCGGGTGTGATCACAGACAGGCGCATCCACCTGTCCACAGCCAACTTTGGCAACCTCACATTCATTAAAACGAACCAGGCGTGGATACCACAGGGCTTTTCCGTACCTTTGGCTCAATAGAGAAATAAACTAGCCACACCCAGCCATTGCCAGGCCACGTGTGCACTCTTTGAGTATTTGATAAGTTTTACCTAAATTTACCTCAGTACTTGTAAGCCAAAACCAAGAGTGGAACAGTCAGACAAAAATTATAATAGAAACATGTGCACCACTTCTGCATTTTTTATCCATTCCTGGTTTTGGCTTACAAATACGGATGTAAAATACCAAATACTCAATGTGTGCATGTGGCCTTATGCTCCATCTCAGTTTTTTTCTTCTGTTTGCCATCCCAAAGTTTTGTGGCCTCCCCAAATTAAAATAAAAAAATAAAACAGACAAAAACAGTGTTGGCTACCTTCTCCTCCTACTTCGTCTCTTCCACCTATGCCTGCACCTCCTCCTCAATCTTGTCCTCCATTTGGACCTCTGGCTCCTGGTTCAAGATTATTATTCTTTATTTTTTTATTTTATGTTATTTTTAGCCATTTCCCTCCCTATCCTCATTTGTTTGCAGGTCAATTGTCCTGCTCTTACCCCCATTTTGTTTTCTTTGTTTACTTTGGTAGCCCCCTAGCTCTTACGAAAACCATTTTACAGACCCTTTTACAGCACCAATGTTCTGATTGAATTCTATGGGGTTCAGGTTAAAGTTTGGGTAGAGTTCTGCTACTTAAACTGAACTTTGGACTAAAGTAACCCAATACACCTGAACATCCATGGGTCCACTCATCCCATAGTCCTCCATATAATATAATGCATCCCATAGTCCTCAATATAATATATTACATAGCTCATAGTCATCCATGTAGTTTAAAACACAGACCATAGTCATCCATAAAGTATAATGCTCCCCATACACATACATAAAGTATAATACACCCCCATACTCATGCATAAAATATAATGTACACCATAGTCATACAAAGAGTATAATGCACCTCATAGTCATCCATAAAGTATAATGCACCCCATAGTCATCCATGAACTATCAATGTCAGAGGACATACATCCAGCTGAATCTTCTGCTGGCATCGGCAGGCCCCAGACCCACTGGGCCCGCTGCAGCGGCGACTGCTGCGACCGCTGTCATTACACCGCTATATATGCGGATTACATATGGATGACAATACAGATGAAAAATCATCCCCTTTTTGGATATAAATCAGCCAATTTTGTATACACTCATGTGAACTTAATCAACGTATTGTCGTCCAGGTAGTAACAAAAGGTTGATTAGTGTTCAGCACTTATGAACATAGAACACTACAATAATACCAGTGATTAGATAAATGTCATGATAAAAATGAACAATGTCCCAAAAAATAGTATATTTCTTTATTAGAAAACAATAATAAAACATTATCATAACAGGTGCCTTCACAGAGTGAACGTGGATAGAAGGTCATAAAAAAGACAAATATAATGCGTATAAATAAGTAACAGTACATAAAGTGTTACCTTTAATATTATGCATGGATGCTAGAGAAAAGGACCAGCACCGCGTCCCTCCACCCTGACACACGTTTCTCTTAGCTTCTTCCTAGGGTGCAAAAATGTTCAAGCTGCCACTCTCATTTTACCATTCAGCTGGATGCTTTGATACTTTTGTAGAGTGGTTATTTTTTAAAGGCCCTAATTCAGTAGGGCTTTTTGAAAAATCACAAAAACACCTGGTGCAGACATAGCGAGTGAAAATTGAAAAGAGCTTAAGCAAAAAACAGCAAAAAACAAACAAACAACTATTTCAATAGTACTTGCATGTGTTCTGGATTCTAGGAATACTTTTTCTAGTATACTACAAAAAAATGGTATAATGTAAGATAACATCTTATGAGCAATTTTTGGTTTAATCTAATATACTGTATAACAAATATGTATTTTAGCATTTATTATGATTGCATTCCTTGGTTGGACCAACCCTTACTGTGATATTCTTATATTACTGTGGTTTGTAGCTTATTTTTATACACAGCAATCCAAATAAATGTACAGTACACTTCTCACAATGCAGTGTAAGTAAATCTATTCTGGTCTTGCGGGTCAATGGTGTTTTTTATCACTGTATGCGATTATACCCAATTTCCATCTACGGTACCTTTTTTCCATTGCCCTTAATGATTTTCTTGATCTCTCGATTTCATATGTTTTACTTCCACATGCCATAGACATCTTTTGTTGATGGATACTCTAATAGGTGTTCAGCTCCAGATGTGTTAAGAATTCTCTGTTCTTTACAAAGACAATTCCAATAGCTTGGTTTTAAATGTTGTCTACTTTTCATGTCCAAGGTCATAATGCACAAGCTTAATTGAGGTCAAGATGGACATACAATAGTGTAGAAAATTTTTGACATATTAACATGTTCACTGTGTTCTCAAAGAGGAGTTCTGTGTTAAATGGTAATGAAGATATACCAAAGAGAAGCTAAAAAGGTAATAGAATCAGTAAAATATAAATTGCATAATTCGTTAAGGGATCCTAAAGCCAGCGTGAGACGAGCGTATGAAAAATCGTCTGATTTTCATACAGAAAACCCAGACAATTTTCATCTGTATTGTCTCTGTGTCTGTATTTTACATCCATGTGACATATCAACATTGTAAAATGAACATGATCAAATAGAATTTCCTATTTTAACAATGGAAATATATTCGTAAAAAATCGGATGCTATATGTATGTTCTGCATGGAAGCCGATTTTTTTTTGCCACCCATAAACTTGAATGGATGAGACTTCTCCGATACATGGAAGGACATAATATGATTTTTTTCACACACTCAGTCCATGTGAAAAAAACTGTTATCTGAACAGTTACATTAGTCAGTGTGCTGTCTGATTTTTACTTCCACAGCCCAAGTCTGTATAATACATGCATCTGAACAAGCCCTTAAAGGGAACCTGTCTCATAGAATAATCTGCAGATGTAGGGTTAATCTGTAGATCATCACCCTTGACTCCCACTTTTTGAGCTACGCATTTCATCATTACACCTTTCCACAGTAGGTGTCTGAACAGTCGGGCCTGTATCCTGCTCTGCCCTTATCTACATTGAGGTTGGCTGATACGAAGTTAGTTTTTAATTCTAGAGGTAGGATAGGACCATCCCGATTGGATACACCTTTTAGCTGTGGGATTGCTTTTATGCTTTTTTGATCAAAATAGTGTTGACGAAGTGCCCTATATTATTTACATGTACTATTTACTTATTCACTTACTACAGGGTATTCGTCCCATTTTGCTTTTTTTCTTGGGTTTTGTCTGTGAAATGGCCACAGTGTGAACATGCTCTTACATTGCACGTATACCAATTTATGCTCCTGCCCATTTCTTTGATTTTGCTGTATTTTTTTGTACTATGTGCAAACAGGGGCATGGCTCCCTCTTTTTGAGATAGGCGTCTTCAGATGGTCAGGTGTCTGAACAGTCAAGTCCCTGCCCTGCTCTGCCCTTTTCTGCACTGATGTCGGCTGCCACTAGGTGAGGTTTTAACCCCTTTGTGACTTTGGGCATAATAATACGCCCACATCGGAATCCCTCCTTTTGATGTGGGCTCCGGCGCTGAGCCCACTTCTTTCTTGGCACATGTCAGCAGTGGCTGTTAACCTGTTAAATGCCGCTGTCAATCTCTGGCAGCGGCATTTAACTCGCGCTTACCGGAAGCGCGTTTGGAATCCTGCCCATCAGTGACACCGTCATGTGATCGCGGATCACCGATGGGTTGGCATGACAACCGGAGGTCTGAAGCAGACCTCTATGGTTGTCATTGCCGAATTACTATGATCGTCACCCGGTGGTCACCGCCTTGGAATTTTTTTCCACTTTTCCAGTACATGATATGTTAAAACCAATGGTGTCGTTCAAAAGTACAACTTGTCCTGCAAAAACCAAGCCCTCACATGGTCATTTTGACCAAAAAGTAAAAAAAAAGTTATGGCTCTGGGAACAAGGGAAGCAAAAAACGAAAGCACAAAAACTAAAATTCCTCCGGTCATGAAGGGGTTAATACCTTATGTTATTTACATGTACTATTACTATTTACTTACTACAGTGTATGTGTTCATTTTATTTTTTTCTTAGATTTTATTAGTCAGTGTGCTGTCTAAATTTTACTTTGACAGCTCACATCCATATAATACATTCATCTGAATGAGCCTTCAAAGGGAACCTGTCACATTGGATAATCTGCAGATATCATGTTAATCTGCAGGTTAATAGCATTATAGCGGCATGCAGCAAGGAGAAAATTAGCATTAAGAATGTTAGTCGTAAATTATGTGGATTTTTTTGGTGGGGGGGGATTTAAAAAAGAAAGAAAGAAAAAATGAGACAGAAGGAAATAGTCAGTTTGGGAATTCATTATTTTCAAAGGTGTTTGGGTTCTGGTGAAAGAGAAGTTCAGGTACTGTTCTGGTCCCCTATCTGAACTTTCTGAAAAGTTTGGGTCAAGTACCATAACCCAAACTTCCACCTATTCCTACAACTGATGAAGGCAAACACCAAAACGTGCGTCGGGGTGGGTGCATAATTATTTAACCTTTCTTTTTACATAAAACATTTACCTGCATGAAGCGATTGATTCCACATGCATCTATGCACTTTAGCTCTTGGTATATCAGCTCATACACAACCATATGATTTGTTGAAATTTCATGGGCCAGTATTGCAGCATTACCATATATACAGGTGCTTCTCACAAAATTAGAACATCATCAAAAAGTTAATAAAGTTAATTTATTTCTATTCTTCAATACAATAAGTGCAACTCATTACAAACAGAGTGATCTATTTCAAGTGTTTATTTCTGTTAATGTTGATGATTATGGCTTACAGCCAATGAAACCCCAAAAGTCATTATCTCAGTTAATTAGAATACTTAATAACACCAGCTTGAAAAATGATTTTAAAGTCCGAAATGTTGGCCTACTGAAATGTATGTTCAGTAAATGCACTCAATACTTGGTCGAGGCCCTTTTGCATCAATGACTGCATCAATGCAGCGTGGCATGCAGACGATCAGCCTGTGGCAATGCTGAGGTGTTATGGAAGCCCAGGTTGCTTTGATAGCAGCCTTCAGCTCGTCTGCATTGTTGGGTCTGGTGTCTCTTATCTTCCTCTTGACAATACCCCATAGATTCTCTACAAGTAATGGGAAATCTGTGAAAGTCGATACCTATTTATAACCTTTAAAACTTTTGCCAAAACCTTAGCTGAAAATATTTATTTTTTAAGTTATGATTTTCTAACTTGGGAGGTTTCTTGAAAACTAGAAAATGTATTAGAATGTGAAATTGTTGAGGACTTTAGATATTCCATAAACTAAATACATGTGAATTTAAATATTAGACTATAAACTAATTTTATGAATATTTGAGTGTGTAAATACACCAACATACAATAAATTCTGCCAGCAGATAAGACCATGGTTTTGATTTGGGGTATAATTTCAGATAACATAATGCGTTCAAAAACAGAATCCCAGGCAACTACAACTTTGAGCCAATGTGTAACAGTTTATCCATTTACTTGGCTTTTGCTCTTTGTTTTAAAGATGAGATCAGAATGTGAAGAGTGTGGCAGGAGGGTGATGATTGTGGCATTTGCAGCGTTCTTTATTCCAGCTATGAGAATCCCTTAAGGTTGGCCCTTGTTTACCAATTCATCAGCTCTCTACAGTGAATGGGCTTACAAGCCCACATATGAATCCAGGAGCGCTGAAACAATAGTCTGAAGTTAAAACGATGCAGCTGGGTAATAACGTATTCTATTCACCCATTCTATGGCAGCAGGAAGCTGCAGTCTTCATACAGGGGTTAATACACACTGTGCAACCTATTTGAGCAGAGATGCTGCAAAAATACAAATATACGAAAGTGTGTTAAGACGGCATGGATAATGAATCCTTGTCATAACATGGTGCTTCTACGTTTCACCTGCAGCAAATGGTCACTCCACAGATTGCCACTCAGACCAGTAACCAATTAATATAAAAATAAAGAAAGATGTTGGTTGGAGGTGGGGGCTCGGGGGCGAAAAATGAGATGTTAGCAGAATTCACCTGGTTGTCCGTTTGGAACTTGTACTCCCAGCATGCCTTTACAACATAGGAACCGGAGGGGAGTCACAGCGCAGCTGAGAGCCTCGGCTTAATCTTATGCACCATTAAGCACTCAGCAGCAAGCCAGTACTGTTCATATACATCATCCACGCTTAATAAACATAATGATGACATAAGATGTAATTCTAGATGAATTTTCATTTTATAGGGAAATGGAGAATTCCAGTAGAAGGGAAAAAAGTAAATTATCTGGGAAGTACAAAATAAATGATGTTTCTCTGAGATGAATAGAGGTGTTAGCAGAAAAGACGAGAAGGGGAAAAGGGAGAAGGGATTGGGAAAAAAGAAGTGAGAGGTGGGAAAGAAATGAGAGAGAAAGTTAAGAATAAAAGGAGGAAATAAAACAATGGGCACAAGATGCATGAAAAGAGAGACAGAGTGGCCTTTAGTCGTTCCATGGGTGTTGCGTTATTTTTATTATTGAAGGCTGTGATGGACAGGGAGAGCTCAGCAGTCTCATCCATCACTGGAAGAAAGAAAACATGTGAAGTTTGGATGGTGTTAACTTACAGGAAGAAAATTGAATTCTGATGAAAGTAGGGAAAGAAATTGGCGCTCAGCATCAGAACGGCCAAGAGAGGCCAAGGGAGGGCCATCAGCTACAGCCATAGCCAAGTTCCTAGTATGTGAAATTAGTGGAGGGGGAAGGAAAGACAGTGCCACTCATAAACTGTCTTTATTACAGCAAAGCATCCCCTCCCAGAAATGCTGACTGCCGCCTTCTGATTCTGACGTAGGCTCAGGTCTGACCTTGCCCATCCCAAAGAGCTTCGTGAGATTCCTATTAAAGTATGAGATCAGCGGCATCCTGTCCCCTTCACAAGATGTGTTTAGTTTGTCAACTGACGCGAGGGAGAACTGGCATCTACAAATGCAGTTTTGGTACAGTGTGTTCTTGGTCTGTTAAAAAAGGCACATGAGGAGTGATGTTGATTGAAAGGCAGTGAAATGTCTGATAGGAAACATTGTGTAAGGTTGCTGGAATGGCCCTGAGGGATAGATAGAGCTGTAGGCACACCAACTTCAGCTTACAGTACACACATAAATCACATCTCTCATGTGCTATGACTGCTTGCTTTATGTATAGCGCAGGGCTGATCCAGGGAGAAATCTCATTTTTTGGAGTGGATTTTTTTCCTCTATGAGAAACAGGATAAAGCATCCATGATTTGTTTTTGCTCATTGACTTAATTTCCAATGGATCACCAACGGGTTCATGTTTAATTTGGTGATGTTTAATTTGGAGTACTTCCAGCTTTAGTAAAATACAAGCGTTTTGTTTCTTATGGGTTTAATAATAATTATTTTTTCTTAAAATAAAGTGATGCTCATTTACATTATGCAATAGTGTACTTTAGTGTATATTTGTCTCATTTTACTACTAATATAGAGAGACTTTAATTTTTACATTGATTTCATTGATTTTATTTACACAAATGTAATTCATACGTTGATATTTTATTCTTCCTAACCTTTTTTCTTCAATATCTTATTCAGACCGGTGCCAAAGAGCATTATCTAACAGTGATAAAGAGACCTGAATATTCAGAGATGAGTCCTCAATAGGACAAGGTCAAAAGTGGGCAGTTTTTGCTCTTATTTTATTCCTGCTGACCCTCAGTATGCCATTTTTTTAGTTTGTTTTCTAGATCCTCCACAAGGTTCCAGAGATATGGACCTTTTTATCTACAGCTATTTATTATGGTTTTCACTAGTGATGAACGAGCATGCTTGCCACAGCTCGATACTCGATCGAGTATCGCGGGTGCTCGGGCACGATGGTTACTAGATCAAGTATTGCGGGTGCTTAACCACCATCCTCAAGTCCCCACCCCGCATGTTTGGCACCCATTAGAAAGCCAATTAACATGCAGAGATTGCCTGACATACATGGTAATGCAGTAGCCATAAAACTGTGCTTGCTGCTGGAGCACAACAACACACTCATTCACAAGACCTAGTTTCCTGTTCCACTTTGCACGGGGGCACGGGACAGCACTTTTGAAGCCAGAACAGTGTGAACAGGTGGTCGGTTGGATGGCAGATAATGCTTCCAGTATGTTTCCCAGCACCACCATGTCTTCCACACGGTGCAGTCTAACTAGCCAAGAGTCTGGACCACATAATCTTCACCCTGATTTTCTTTCCTCCACCATGGTTGTGTCCCAGAAGACAAGTGATTCCACACTGGGACACTCTGATGAGCTCTTTATATTTCCATTTATTAATTCTGGCCTCTCGCCCTGCACACTTCAAGACGGACATGAGGTGTTCATGTGTAGTGATGCCCAAATATTTGCGCAATCACAGTCAAAAGAAAATGACAGCAGGGAACAGCAATTAGTGTCTCAAGAGGTATATGATGATGAGACACAGTTGCCAACAAGTGATGTTAAGTCAACAAGTCAGGAGGACCAGAGTGTGGAAGTGGAAGACGAGGTGGTGGACGATGAAGTCACTGACCCAATCTGGGAAGGTGCCATGCAGATCAAAACCAACAGCGCACAGAGGAAGGGATCCGCAGCACTGTAACAGGCAGGAAGAGGCAGTGGGGTGGCAAGATGGAAAAGGTGGGCAACTGTTCCCCAGAGCACTCATATGCATGAAGTTCCCAGGCAATGGGTTAGGTGTTCCACAGTCTGGTGCTTTTTTAAAGACCATTGGAACGTTAAAAGAATGGTTATTTGCAACCTGTGCTTTACCGAGATCAGTTAGGCTTGACCTCTACCAGCCTTTCAACCACCAGTATGCTCAAGCACATGTCTTCAAAGCACCTGACTAGGTGGGCTGAATGCCTGTGTCCACAATCAGTGTCTGCCATGCTCTTATGTTATGTTTGAGACTCTGCAGCTGTTAGACAGCATCAACACATGTAGGGATTAAATAAGAAACAGGCAATCCACATATGTGTTAAGGCTGTTTAACAGCCAAAAATCATGCAGCCGCAGAGACTCGAACATAATATACGAGCACACCTAGATGGTCGTTTAACACCCGATCGTACTCGGATAAGACATTATCCGAGCACGTTCGCTCATCACTACTTGGAACGCAAACGAAAATACCCAGCCACCCACCCATAAGCCCAAGCACTAAATGGCCATGTGTCCAGAAAGCTTGTCCTGTAAATATTACCATTTAGTCTTGAGGACACTGAGGCTTTCCACAACCTCATGGCGGCAGCCATCCCTTGGTACTCTGTCCCCAGCCGCCAGTATTTTTCCAGTGCGCTTTACACCAGCACGTCTCCAATAACATCACCCTTGCCCTGACCAATGTAGTTACTGGGAAGGACCACTTAATGACCAACAAGTGGACAAGTGCTTGTGGCTAAGGATGTTACATTTCCCTGACAGCACACTCGGTGAACCTTGTGGAGACCAGGACCAAGTCTCATCCTGGGATGGCACACATGCTACAGATGCCAAGAATTGCGGGCCCTTGTTCCATCAGGTTTTCCTCCACCTCGTACACCATTTTCTGCACTCCGTCCTCATCCTCCATCTCTGAATTGTCATCTCGAAGCACGTTATCCATATCAGTCATCTGTTGCAAGCTAGAAGGGCTGCAGCACTGCCTCAGTAAAGCGGCAACAGGCTCTGCTAAGACTAATTTGTTCAGATGACAAACAGTACACCACAGCAGAGTTGTTGAAAGGTATAACAGACCAGACAGATCTCTTGCTCTTGCCGCTGAAACTACAGCCAGGAGTGGTCATGTGTGCTAATGATTGTAATCTGGTGGCGACTGTGAAGCTTAACAAGCTGGCCCACTTGCTCAACTTAGTGGTTTAGTAGTTTCTGAAAACTTTGCCAGATTTCTTCATTTTACATATGCTGCCGCACTGACAGTGCTGAAGCAGCGCTTGAAAATGCCAGCTCACCAACTGGTGTGGTGGGAAACTGGTTTGAGACTTTACCACCCTCTGTAGCTCAACATTACACATTTTGGCAAGGATTTGTGAGCAGCAAAGGGCAGTAGTTTATTTCCAACTACTACATGCCCATCAGTATTCCTGTCAGCCACTGCACATAGCAACTGACAAGTGGGTATGGATATCTGACATCTGTAAGGTTCTCCAAAACTTTGAGGAATAAATCAAGATGTTGAGCAGCGATAATGCCATAATCAGTGTATCCATACAACTTCTGTGTCTACTCAAATGTTCAGTGCACACAATTAAAGATGAAGCTTTGGATGTGGGCCAGGTGGAGATGGAGGAAGAAAGTCGACATGGTGATACTACTCATCGCAGCCTCATCTCATCTTTTCAGCTCAGATTTGGTGATAAGGAGGCATAGGAGGTTTAGGAGGAGGAGTAACAGGAGATGGTTGCATGTGCTTCAGAGGGTACTACCCACACCATCTTCATCTCATCTATTCAGTATGGATGTGCTGAAGAGCATTAGGAGCAGGAGATGGAGAGTTGTCCTCCTGGTGGGGACAGGGAAGTCTTGCCTGTTGGGAGTCTGGCACACATTATTTACTTCATGTGCCTCTGCCTTTCCTGTGACGTTCGTGTTATTCGCATTTTTGCCAACACTGATTATTGGTTGTTCATCCTTCTCGACCCACGGTACAAGGAGATCTTTCCATTCCTCCTTCCTGAGGCAGAGTGAGTACACTAAACAGCAATAGCACAGAAAGAGGACTTAGAAATCCTCCAAAAATTCAAAAATACAGCAAAAAAAGGCAGAGATGCTCACCTGCCCAGGCCTTCAAACAAATGCACTATCAGGATGCAGTGGACCCACATAGTTAAGATGACGGCAACACAGGTGCAAGAATACCGATGAGGCAACCGCTCACAACCTACCAATACATGGAGGGGGCGGCTGCTTGGTATATTGATGCACAAAGAAGACTTGTATGCAGCGCCGTTCACATTATGGCAATGCACAGCATCCAGTTAAACAGCCTAGTATTTACACCCTTCTATTAGATCAGGCGGGCTGCCCAGCGCTATTAAAATGCATGCCATGTGAACAGACACCACAGTTTACAAGACCAAATGGGCCCACATGCACCCTGTAAAATAAAGTGCAAAAAACACATTAAAAAATATATTAAATAATGTGAGGTATTAGTTGGTATTTTGGCCAAAGTACGTAAGCTTGTAATCCACTTCACGGATCCTCACGTTTACAAGTAACTACACTAAACAGCAATAGCACAGAAAGAGGACTTAGAAATCCTCCAAAAATTCAAAAATACAGCAAAAAAAGTGAGTGAGCTAGTAAAATTGTGCAATACCAGAAGACTCTAGTCAAACAATTAAAAAATTCACAACTGACAAGGCTAGCGGCAGAGGTCATAGATCCTTGGGCAACCAAGGAGCAGAGACAAGGGAGACACACACCAGGTCCAATCAAAGCAGTGGAAAGGTCTGGGGCAGTTTCATTAGACCCTTCCAGTGTCTAAGCCCTGATGCACGGGTAGTCTGACAAGGAGGAAAAAGTTTTTGAAGATGGTGAAGAAGTACCTCACCACCCTTACCAGCATCCTCCGTGATTCCTCTGTATCATACAAATATTAAGTATCCAAGCTGGACAAATGGCATGAACTGACCCTCTATGCCTTGGAGGTGCTGACCTGCCCTGCCGCAAGCGTTTTGTCAGACCGGATTTTTAGTGCCGCAAGGGGCATAATAACTGATAGGTGCGTCCGCCTTTCAAATGAAAATGCTGATAGGCTGGATGGGCCCAGACTTCTCAACCCCAATGGATAACAGCAAGGGGACATAAAGCCAATACATATGTAGGGTCATCAGAGGGCCCTCACTCAAAATCTTCAGAGGGTCATCATGCGGCCCACACACAAATTCTTAATAGGGTAATCAGGCTGCCCTCACTCAAAATACTTAGTAGGTCATCAGGCAGCTGTCACTAAATATCTTTATAGGGTCATCAGGCCGCCCTAATTCAAAATCTTTATCTTTAAGGGTGTGTATGTTGCCCTCCTTCATAATATTTACAGGATGTGTAAAGGCCTACCT
>VIAB01027789.1:21793-34039 GCA_009801035.1 Oophaga pumilio
TTCCTGGTTTAATGGAAAGACAAACAAAGTTGAGTCCTTTCTCTGAAAGTTTCAACCTGCAGACACCACACACTGTCCTCAGCTACTCCTTGGAGCTATGTGGGAGTACCTCCTCTCCCAAAACACCACCCTCTGGCTCTCATGGCCAGGTATTTAACACCCTTTTGATGGTCACATGACCATGACATCACACAGGTCCTGTCAAGACTCTGCATGTGGAGATACGGTGGACCTCCACCCACCCTCTCTATGAAAGTCCACTAAAACCAGCCTATAACATAGGTTCCTATTAACCCTCCCAGCACTTAGACTGCTGGAGGCAAAAACACTCTGGTTTTACATCATTGACCGCAATATGTACAGTGACACGTATCTCCCTTCACATACTATGCCAGAGACTCTGTCACACAAGATTATTCCGAGCAACTACCTGGGAGTCAGAGATGCATCAATGCGTCTTCGCCATGCGGTTATCATTCAATTTGAGTGTTATTTCAATCCATTTTAGCGATTTTCCTTCACCCTTAGCCCTCCTGTTAGGGTCTTCCAGAAAAAACGTGTTTCTCATTGACTTCCATAATACTCGTTACTCGAGTCGAGCCCCTCCGAACGTCAGACCTACTCGATTCAAGTACCGAGCACGCAAGCATTTTAGTGCTTGATCATCACTAGTTTTTACTAATAGAGTGTGACTAACAGGATTCTCTAAGGGAATGTCTTTAGGTTGCTCTGCATAATTACCTTGTGGAAACACCCCCTTGGTAAAGACCACAATGGTTAGTGTTAAATAAATTAGCCCATATCTCTGGAACTTTATGCTGGATTTAAGAAAAAAAATACAAGCAGAATACTCAGGGGAGCAGCAGGAATAAAATAGGAACACACAATGCCCACTTTTGACTAGGTGATAGGTCCTCTTTAAGTCACCAATAATTGCTGACTTTAATATTTATGGCTGCCTTTTCAGAAGAGATGCCTTACAGTTTTAATAAAGTCATGCTATCTAGCTAATTGTTCAGACTAAAATCCATATAAAGGTTTTTCGCCACTTTTACACGCAAAAACATTTTGGTTTTTTTCAGTGAAAAGATACATGGCCCTCTAGTAGTTAGCGAATACAACTCTTGCTACCCTGCTTCTCACAATGGTTTATCTCTCAGCTTTTACACCAATCTTTAAAAAAAAAAACCTTGTGTTTGGTTGCTTGTCTGCACTGCCTGGCTAACAAGTCCCAAATATAATTCCTAACCCTGCAGGGCCAATATCTTTCAAAAAATAAAATAAGTCAAATATAACACTTCTATTTTTAAGACTTACAAAACCAAGACACTCGTTTTTGTTTTTAACGGCCTTCAGCTTGATCTTGAACCATAATGACTTGATGGATGAACACTCTGTAGGAAGATTGATCTTGTGCAAGCCTAGATAGGTCCTCTTCTCAGCATCTTCTCAGCCATTAGCTTGATACTATCAAGCCATCAGGTCGCTGGTTTTCTACTTTTCCTTTTTCAACCACGATGTCCTCAATAGATTGCTCTCTTTGCATGATATATCCAAAGTAGGCAAGTCATAGCTTGGTGATCCTTGCTTCAAGTGACATGCCTGGCTTGATTTGTTCTAAAATGTGTTTGTTCTTCTTGCCATCCACAGTATTAATAATATCCTTCTCCAGCACCACATTTCAAAGGTGTTGATTTGTCTTCTGTCTTGTTCCTATATTGTCCAGGTTTTACATCCATATGTTTCCACAGAAAAGACCAAACTATGTACTAGCCTTGACTTCATCGTCAGTGAAATGTTCCTCAATTTGAAGACCTTATGCAGTGACTTCATTATTGATTTACCCATAGCTATTTTCCTATTGAATTCCATTGTCTTTGTTGCATCTTGAGTGATCAATAATCTGAGTAGATTTAATTCCTTTACAACGTCCAGATGAACGCCATCCATCTCAAATATGTCCCGGTCATTCCGGCAGTAGTCAATATATTTGTTGTCTTTGTGTTGAGTAGCAGTGTCATGTTCGAACTTTCCTTCTTTACACTCCGTAATATGTGCTTCATTCCATTAATGCTTGTTGCTATCAATGTTGTACTGTCTTTATATTTTAGATTGTTGATGCTTCATCCAGATTCATCTAAAATAGCTTCTGCTTTAAAATGAAGAGAAATGGTGACAGGAAGCAGACTTTCCTGATGCATCGTTCTACTTTGAACCAAGCCGTGTCACCATGTTTCATTTGGACTGTTGCTTCTTGGTAGATGCAAAAGTTCCTAATGAGTAGAGATAAGCGAACCCTTGAATGTTCGGGTTTGCCGGGTTTGATGAACATAAAGTAAAAAGTTCGGTTTAGATCGGAACTTGACCTCAAGCTTGACCCGGGACCCAATAGAAGTCAATGGGGACCCAAACTTTGGTGCTTTAAAATGGCTGTAAAATGGTCATAGTGAGAACTAGTGAGGTGCAAACAGAAGCTAAATGTGGGTAAGAGAAATACAATTTCCCTACAAAAAATATATGAATAGAGAAATTACTTAAAAGGGTTCTGTCACCATAGTAATCATTTGAAAAACAGAAAGTAAATGAATAACATAAAAATTTTAACAGTTCTCTCACAGAGACTGAGGCTATTTTCTTCCAGTCCAGTTAGACAGAGTACCCCTAAGAAACAGCTTACAAATGTCACCCACAGACCATGGGGCAGAGTACCCCCTCAGAACCAGTTTACAAATTTCACCCAAAGAGCATGGGGAAGAGTACCCTCACAGCTCCAAAATGTCTGCTCCAGTAGCATATGTTCCAAATGCCGCCAATTAAAAGCTTGTAGTATGATCTTGGATTGAGCTGGCGGTCCGCAGAGAGGCTTGCTACCGGCAGTCCAGTTAAAAATTGCACCCACTGAGCATGTTTCCAAATTTACCTCACAGAAGCTGAACAAATTTCATACCCAGACAGTGGGCTACAGTACCCCCACAGACAGAGTTGCAGAGTACACACAGCGGCTTTTGCCAACCTACTCCCACAGATATAAGTTCAAGAATGCACACAGTGCCTTTTGGCACAGTACTATGACAGATATGGGTAAAAGAGTAGATTAGAAAAAAATGTTGATACACACGTTTGGGGTGCGCAGTACACACTGTACTATCAGCTATCTTAGAGATGGGTGCAGAGTACACTTAAAACAGAGTATACTCAAAACCTAATACTGTCCCTTACTACAGCTGTATCCTGTCCCTATGCTAAGCTGACTGATAGAAGTACAAAATAAGAATAAGAATCTTGAACAAGGAGCAACAGGTCCAAGTGGAGGAGGAGGTTGACGTGGTGATATGAGTGGAACAGGCTGAGCAGGAGGTAGCCAACACAGTTTTTTGTGTTTTTTATTTGAGGAGGATGAAACGAATGGCAAATAGAGTTGAAGACTGGCTGGGTACAGCTGATATAGTTGTCTAGTCATTCAAAGGTATGGACAAGTCCTGTGGGATTCACACCTAGATCATTTTAAAGAATGTTAGGTTATCCACATTGAATGTGGACAGGCGGATGCCCCTCTACCGTGCGTATTTTTCCTCATGCTATCCCTGCCTTCTGAGGTGCTGGTGGTGCCCCAGCTGCGTTGGCGACTTCCTCCTCCACGTTATTGTTCCACTGAGAACCCACTGTCAGGTGGGAAAGCCCTTAGTAGTTTTTTTTACCAGTGTGTGCTCATATTCATGCTTTTTGCAATTCCTCTCTAGTGATGGAAGTAATGGTGGTACATTGACCTTGTAGCGGGGATCCATCAGGGTGGCCACCCAGTAATGTAACAATACGAGCAACTCATTGGTAGTTCTGCAGGTACCACAACATGTATTGGCTCATGTGTGCCAGACTGCCCAGAGACAATGATAAACTGTGCTCGGTGGGAGGTATATCATCTGGGTACTCCGTATGCCCCCAGCTACGCTAAAGTGATGCTTGTGAGCTAATCTGAGTGCCTGCTGTGAAAACATCTGTTCTTCCTCCCCCAACGCCATCTCTTCTTCATCATCATCATCTTACCGAACTGTCCCCTTCCTGTACTTTGGGTACTTGACCGATGCTGGGACAGAAACTTACCTCTGAACCATGTGTGGAAGACAGGCTTAATGACAATGTGAATCAGCTCTGCTCCTTTTCCTCCTGTGCCACCACTTTATCCATCATGGCCTGAATTGTTTTTTCCAGCAGGTATATAAGTGGTATATGGACAGTGCTTATGGTGTCATCAGCACTGGCCATATTGGTGGAATATTCAAAGCAGTAGAGTGGAGGTTCACTCATTGGTCGTGAAGTGGTTGTTCTTCACTGTGAATCACCCATGCGTGCTGCACATTTGCCTGCTACTGCTCGCACAGTCTGTGTTCCACCTTGTTAGCATGGATCATATCAGATGTTGAGCGGGAAGGCAGAAATGATGCTGCAGTGCAAACAGGCGAGCAGCAGCAAGGTGGGAATGTGAAAAGTATGCACACACTGACCACAATTTCAGCAGCAGCTCCGAAATCTGTGGGTAGTTTTTTAGGAAGCTCTGCATCCCCAAGTTTAGCACATGCACCAGGCAAGGGATTTGTGTTAAACCAGCTAGGCCCAGATCTGCTATGAGATTTCACCCAGACCACGAGGCCAGGTTTGCGGTTCACCGGTAGCAACCACTCATCTGTCTGTTGTTTGATCACAGTCCATAACTCCTACACATTGTGACATTTGTCCCCCAAACATAGGAGTTTAAGTACAGCCTGCTGTCATTTCCCCATAGCTGTGCTCAAGTTGGTAGTGCAGGTCTTCCTGTGACTGAATAAGGATGTGGTGGAGGAAGAAGAGTAGCAGGAGGAGGGAATCCAGACAGATAAACATCCAGCAGTAGTAGGTGGTGGGAGGACTTGAGGTAGAATGCCTTCCGCCTCTGCTCGATCTGCCACTACATTTACCCGGTGGGCAGTAAGGGAGATGTAACGTCCTAGGTCATGCTTATTGGTCCACGTATTGGTGGTAACGTGGACCTTGCCACTGATGGCATTGCACAGTGCACACTTGATTTGGTCCGTAACATGTTTGTGCAGGGCAGGGATGACCAGCCTGGAAATGTAGTGGTGACTGGGAACAACTGGGAACAACGTTCTGCAGGAGAGCAATCGGCATAATTTTATTAAAACTGGTTGGTATCTCCTCTTTCTCTCAAGGATTTGGGCGATGGAAAGCTGAACACTTCGATGGGATAGTGTGGAGATGTTTGGTGACACTGGTTGTGGTGGTAATGCTGTCACATCATTTAAATGCTGGGATACCAGTGGTCGGGATTGTGACCAGGAGGAAGAGGCTGAGACAGCAGCAGAAGAGGGAGCAGGAGGAGGCTCAGATCTGTCATGATTTTTAAGATGTGTACAACACTGCATCTTGTGCTTGGAATTCAGATGCCTCGTCATACAGGTGGTGCTCAGGTTCAGAACATTTCATTTCAAGGTCTGACAGCACAGTGTGCAAACCATCTGACGCTTATCGGCAGCACATTCCCTGAAGAAATGCCACGCCTGGGAGCTATTTTGAGCTGCCGTTGGTATGCTTATAGCAGAGTCGCAGTGGGCAGGAACAGCCAATGTACTGGTTAGGGGCTTCCCACTGTGCCTTTGCACCCTGCTCCCTCTTTTGCTGTGCTGTTGTGGCAGCTTGCCCACCTCCTCTTCCTCTGAACTGCGCATGTCACTAAGATGGCCTCCACGCCATGTGAGGTCTAGGGTTTCATCATCTCCCACATCATCTTCCACCTACTCCTTAAACCTGCCCTCCTTGCCAGTCAGCACACTGCATAAACACACTGCAGAAAGACGCTTCAGTTGGCAGCTGAGTTTTGTCATCTGACATATGCTGTGGTGGTCCCTTGACCGTGTGCACTAGCCCTCCCACGTACTCATCATCCATCCTAACAAGTGGTTGGGCATCAGTGCACTCATTCCCTTCCACTTCTGGAGCAGGGGCAGGTGGATGGGCTGCGGAGCCCCAGCCAGCAGTCATCAAAAAAGCAGAATAAACTGCTGCATGACTTGGGCGCTCAGACTGCTAGGATGGTTTGCAAGGGAGTGAGGTGAAAGCTGGATGACAATGGCTCTCAGGTGCCAATTGTGCACTTTCTGCACTGGACCAGGTGGAAGATATTGAGAAGGAACTGGAGCCACACTCAGCCATCCAATCTAGCACCTTTTCAACACCTTGTGGCCTCACTATTCATGCAGCGGTATTCGGGCCTACGAATGGACGCATAATATGCTGTCACCTGTGTGCATCAGAGGAAGGTGTTTGGAATTGTGCAAGTAGCAGGTACAGAATGAATACACCTTCTCACTGCATCAGCTTCACCACCATCAGCAGCAGCTGCACCAGCACCACCATGGCAACATCCACATTCCTTATTTGATGCTCTCATTTTTGGAAGTTGATCTTGTAATCACTACTCACAAAGAGATGTTGGAAAAGCAGATTTATTTATTTGCAACAGTACTAGAAAAGCACATCGATCCTGAAAACTTATGTCTTTGGCCTAAAAGTAGCAAATTGGTTGATGCCAATTATTTATTTCCCAGATTAATAAAAACCACACACCAGCTCTGAAAACGACACATCTGATGCAATATATTGATTTTCAGATATGCAAGAAAAAAGATGAAGGGTGGCACTCCATGGACACTGATCGGTGCAAAAACTTCTTTATTAGTTGCATAAAAAAAAGACATGGACCTGTTGAAGCGTAGTGTGTACGTGAAATGGCCATAGTCCACATGGTCATCCATGCTCCCCGGCCTCCATGTCTTTTTTATGCAACTAATATAGACATTTTTTTAGTGTCCATGGAATGCCAGCTTTCATCTTCTATCCTGCATATCTGATTTAGTTCATTTGCTAGTGTGCTCACATCCACCTATCCGCAGGCTGAATCCTATGCCCGCTTGAAGGTATGTGAGTTTGTTTAGTGTTGTTTTTTCTCCTCCTTTCACAGCATATATTGATTTGCAATATTACTAAAAAACACACAATTGGTCTTAAAAATTATTTTTGGGACCTAGAAATGGCAACGAGAAGTGTGATGCGATATCATGATTTTCAAAACTTCTAGAAAACAGACAACAGGGATGATAAAGTATTTTTGGGGCCTACTGCTGATGCGATATATTGGTTTGCAAAGTACTATAAAACACACACCAGGCCTTAAAAAATATTTTTGGGGCCTAGAAATGGCAATGAGAAAACAGACATTTAGGATGAAAAACTGTTTTTATGGCCTAGAAGTGGCTGATGCAATATATTAGTTTGCCAAAGTACTTGAAAACACAGATCAGGCCTGAAAAATATTTTTGGGTCCTAGAAATGGCAACGACATGGCTGATGCAATGCACTAATTTGCAAAAGTACTAGAAAACAGACACCGGGCCTTAAAATTATTTTTGGGACCTAGAAATGGCAATGACACGGCCGATGCCATATAACTGGGCTTTGTGACGTAGAAATGACAACGAGAAGACTGATGCGATATATTGATTTGCAAAACTACTAGAAAACAGACATCAGGCCTGAAAAATTATTTTTGGGGCCTAGAAATGGTAATGACATAGCTGATGCAATATATTGATTTTAAAACTACTATAAAACACACACCAGGCCTCAAAAAGTATGTTGGGGCTTAGAAATGGCAACAACATGACTGATGTGCTATGTTGATTTGCAAAAGAACTGGAAAACATACACTAGGCCTTAACATACAGTACAGACCAAAAGTTTGGACACACCTTCTCATTCAAAGATTTTTCTGTATTTTCATGACTATGAAAATTGTAGAATCACACTGAAGGCATCAAAACTATGAATTAACACATGTGGAATTATACATTACACTTTACAAAAAAGTGTGAAACAACTGATAATATGTCTTATATTCTAGGTTATTCAAAGTAGCCACCTTTTGCTTTGATTACTGCTTTGCACACAGAAAAGGTGAACGGCTGGACTCTACAAGCCTAGTTCCCACCGTGAAGCATGCAGGAGGTGGTGTGATGGTGTGGGGGTACTTTGCTGGTGACACTGTTGGGGATTTATTCAAAATTGAAGCGGTGAGCTGTCCAGCTCACCCCAAACCATCTCGATTGGGTTCAGGTCTGGTGACTGTGGAGGCCAGGTCATCTGGCGTAGCACCCCAACACTCTCCTTCTTGGTCAAATAGCCCTTACACAGTCTGGAGGTGTGTTTGGGGTCAGTGTCCTGTTGAAAAATAAATGATCGTCCAACTAAAAGCAAAACCGGATGGAATAGCAGGCTGCTGCAAAATGCTGTGGTAGCCATTCTGGTTCACTATGCCATCAATTTTGAATAAATCCCCAAAAGTGTCACCAGCAAAGCACCACAAACACCATCACACCATCTCCTCCATGCTTCACGGTGGGAACCAGGCATGTAGAATCCATCCGTTCACCTTTTCTGCTTGCAAAGCAGTAATCAAAGCAAAAGGTGGCTACTTTGAAGAACCTAGAATATAAGACATATTTTCAGTTGTTTCACACTTTTTTGTAAAGTGTAATGCATAATTCCACATGTGTTAATTCATAGTTTTGATGCCTTCAGTCTGATTCTACAATTTTCCTAGTCATGAAAATTCAGAAGAATCTTTGAATGAGAAGGTGTGTCCAAACTTTTGGTCTGTACTGTACACCAGGGATGAAAAAGTATTTTCGTGGCCAAGAAATGTCAGCGACACAGCTGATGCAATATATTAATTTGCCAAAGTGCTACAAAACAAACACCAGGCCTTAAAAATATTTTTGGGGCCTAAAAATGAAAAAGACATGGCTGATGCAATATATTAATTTATAAAAGTGCTAAAAAAACACACACTAGGGCTGCAAAAGAAATTTTGTGGTCTAGAAATAGCAACGAGAAGGCTGATGCAATATATTGATTTGCAAAACTACAAAAAAACAGACACTAGGCCTGAAAAAGTATTTTTTGTGGTCTTGAAATATCTATGAGAAGGCTGATGCAATATATTGATTTGCAAAAGTTCTTAAAAACACAAACCAGGCCTATAAACATATTTTTGGGGCCTAGAAATGGCAATGAGAAGGCTGATGCAATATATTGATTTGCAAAACTACTATGATACACATACAAGGCCTGAAACATTAGCAGTGAGACAACTGATGCCAATTATTTATTTCTCAGACTAACAGAAAACTCACAGCAGCTTCAAGGACATTACTCTTATAGGCGGAAGGGGTGCAGAGTACACGCAGAGGCTTCAAGGACAGTACTCCCACAGGTGGTGAAGTGCAGAGTACACACAGCGGTTTCAAGGACAGTACTCCCAGAGGCGGGGGTGCTGAGTGCACACAGCAGCTTCAAGGACAGTACTCCCACAGGAGGGGGTGCAGAGTACACACAGTGGCTTCAAGAACAGTACTCTCACAGGAGGGGGTGCAGAATACACACAGCGGCTTTTACCACAGAGTTGTGTTTGCAGGGTGCATAGTCAGAAACTATCCCTCACTCCAGCTGCGTATTATCCCTATACTAATGAGAGCATAATGGCGGCAGCACTTGTGACCTGGCCTTTATACATTCTTGCTCACGTGCTGCTTTGGGCAATCACAGCCATGTCAATACTTGGCGCTGCTGTGATGGCTTCGGAAGTGCCCACAGTCTAAAATCTTGTTGATTGGCTTCTGGTTTGGGTTCACTCATCCCTACCAATGAGGCATGCAACTCAAGAAATTAAGGGTAGACTTTCAACTGCATCTGATGTATATAAGTGATGTAAAAGCCACTGCAACTGCAGACACCTGACTATTCAGGTTTTGAGTAAAATGCAAGTCTCATAGACAGGGTCGCCCTTAGGGAATTACTACCCTTTCTGGCATATGGGGCCCGGTGAGGAGGGAGGCTTGGTTCAGGCAGGATTCGTCTGCTCACGCAATAACTGGACGTATGTCCTCGGCAATATAAATTTCTTTTGCAAAATAGAGACAATTTCACATCGACCCTCTCCCCACCCTGCTATCTTGGTACCCTTAAGAAGCAAAGCCTCAGCTTCATAGGAGATTGTCATTTTCAATGCTTTACTGTGAAACGTATGATCAATCACTGGCTCAAGTTCCCTATAGGGACTAAAAAATAAAATTTAAAAAACATAAAAATCTTAATAAAACCACTGTTTTCAAATAAAAAATAATAAAAAATATAATTTTAGAAATAGATACGAGTGGTATTACCATGACCTCTAAAGTCAGATCTACCAAAATCTATTCTATTATTTCTAAACACTGTTTTTCGGTGATTACTTTGTATCTTCGTTCATACTGCACCCACACACACAAATGATACACCATTTGAAAGGTAAACTTGCCCCCTTCAGCAAGAAAAGAGCCAAACAAACCACACATCCACGATTTCATCACAAAATACAGTTTAAACATTAATTTTCATAAACCTGCAGTAAGGAAAAATGACCTGCAGGTGACACCACAGTACTCCAAAGCACACTTCCACAAAGCTGCTTTCAGACATCACAAACAAATCCAAACATTTGCCTTGGGGGCTTTTAAGCTTTCCAAACTGCTTGCCCAGCCTATTTTAGCCAAATTGGAGGATTGCACACTTCACTGCAGGTGAGGCACATATGCAAACACATTTGTAAACATGCACTGCCTATTGAATTGCACACTTGCTCCATTCATACTCCACCCACACAAGCAAATTATACACCATTTGAAAGATCAAATTTCCTGCAGGTGGCAGCACACTACCCCAAAGCACACTACCACAAAGCTGCATACAGACATCACAAACAAATCCAAACATTTGCCTTGGCGTCTATCCAGCTTGCTCAAGTGCTTGCTCAGCCTATTTCAGGCACATTGGAGCATTGCACACTTCACTGCAGGTGAGTCACATATGCAAACACATTTGTATACATGCACTGCTTTTTCGCTGATTACTTCTCCCCACACACACAAATGATACACCATTTGAAAAGTACACTTGCCCCCTTCAGCAAGAAAAGAGCCAAACAAACCGCACATTCACAATTTTAATACTAAATACAGTTTTAACATTCATTTTCATAAACCTGCAGAAAGAAACAATGACCTGCAGGTGGCACCTCACCCGGAAGACATTTTTTGGCCTCTACTTATCAAACCAATTTATTGCATTACCAATCTACATATATAAATACCTGTCCGTGTTCATCATCTCATGAAATACATTTACATTTGACCTGCTTGCTTTTTGTGAAACTGCCTGCGCCCCCGACAACCAATGTGCAAAAATTTTGCACAGGCCAAGCTAGTATACAGTAATTGTCATAAAAGAAAAAAATGAGAATGCCAGAATTACTTTTTTTTCGGTCACTGCACATCCATACAAAAATGAAATAAAAAGCAATTAATGCATTGTATGTACCCCAAAATATTGCCAATAAAATCAACAGCTCACCACACAAGAAAACAGTTCTCATGCAACTACATCGCAGTAAAAATATAAAAAAGTTACAGTACAAAAAAGGATGACAAAAAAACATTTATTTTATTTTTTTTTTACAAATTCCTACATTTTTTCACCACTTAAATAGAAAAAAAACTATACAATTCCCATATTGCCGTGATTGTACTGTACTGGAGATTCATGTGTCCAGGTCACTTTTACTGCACGAAAAAGTAAAAAAAGCAAAACCTACAACAAAATAAAAAAAAATTGCTTTTTTTACTATGTCACCATACTTGGGAATTTTATTTACCATTTTTCAGTACATTATGTGGAATTGGTGTTATCCAAAACTAAAAAAAATCATCAAGCAAAAAACATGCCCTCTAATGACAATATTGAAGAAAAATAAAATTTATGACTGGTCTACTTACTTTGAAGAACCATGATAGAATGGCTGTTTAATCCTAGAGGAAAGTCTCAACTAAATCTCCACCCACCTAGCCTGATTGACAGATCCTTAAATGTCCTCTTCACTGCTGCTGCTGAGATCCCACACTGCTCAGTACAAGCTGCAGCTGTCAGTCAGGCTGAGTGTGTGGAGAAAAATTGCACTTGAATTCTCTTCCTCTTTTGTAATCTCATTTTAATATCAAGATTATCTAGCCATTCTAAAATAGATATCTCAGATTATGTAGCCATTCTAAAATAGATATCTCAGATTATGTAGCCATTCTAACACAGATATCCCAGATTATGTAG
>VIAB01027790.1:0-20446 GCA_009801035.1 Oophaga pumilio
GATACTTTAGGATATCGGAAAGTATCGCTCAACCCTAGTCATCATCCTTCATCATATTGGCAATGCGGGGGTCCCTTTTTAGGATCCGCAACACATAACCACACATGTGGGCCAATGTTCCAGGTGTCAATGATGCACTACCAGTGGTGGGTGGAGGAGCACTTTCTGCCAAATCCACATCCCTCCAGTCTTGCACAAACCCTGTTCCTGAACTTGGCAAGCCAACATTTTTGCTTGCCCCTTAAAACAATCCTCCTCCCCAAAATAATCATCCCCCTCATCCATCTCATCCTCTTCCTCTTCTTCCTCCATATCGTCCACGACAGTTCCCTGAGCAGACAATGGCTGACTGTCATCAAGGCTTCCCTCTTCCTCCTCCTCTTCCTCCTCCCCTGCACACGCCTGATTCTTAATGTGCATCAAAGTTTGCATGAGCAGACACATAAGTGGGATGCTCTTGCTTATGATGGCGTCGTCTGCGCTTACCAGCCATGTGCATTCCTCAAAACACTGAAGGATTTTACATAGGTCTTTCAGCTTTGACCACTGCACACCAGACAACTCCATGTCTGCCCTTAAATTGCCTGTCCGTGTATCCTCCCTCAAATGCATTACAGCCTGCCTCTGGTCACACAGCCTCTCAACCATGTGCATGGTGGAGTTCCACCTTGTTGCAACGTCTATGATTAGGCGGTGCTTAGTGAGGTGGAGCGATCACTTCAGCCTCTGCATACAACTGGAGTCTACAGGCGAGCGACGGATGTGCAAGCACAGTCTTCGCACCTTATGGAGCAGGGCTGTTAACTCCAGATAATTACTTAGGAAGTACTACACCACCAGATTCAAGGTGTGAGCCAGGCAAGGTATGTGCCTGAGATTTGCCAGGGCTATGGCTGCCACAAAATTAAGGCCGTTATCACTGACTACCTTGCCTGCCTCAAGATTTAAACTGCCCAGCCATGACTCAGTTTCTCGCTGCAAGTAGTCGGCCAGTACCTCCGCGGTGTGTCTGTTGTCGCCCAAATACATCATCTTAAAACAGCCTGCTGACACTTACCACTAGCTGCTCGATAGTGGGACACCTCGTCTACAACACTGGCAGCTGCGGATGGAGGGCTCGTGCGACTGCTCACTGTCGATGAGCTTTCACTTCTGGAGGAGGAGGGTCAAACACCCACAGCCAACTGTTTCCTATACTGTGGGCTAGGCAGCACTGTCCCACTGCCGCTGTCCCCTGTGGAGCCTGCATCCACCACATTAACCGAGTGCGCAGTGATGGACACGTAACGGCCCTGGCCATGCCTACTGGCCCATGCATCTGTTGTGAGGTGTACCTTTCCACTCACTGATTGTTTGAGTGCATGGACAATGCGGTCTTTCACATGCAGGTGGAGGGCAGGGATGGCTTTTCTAGAAAATAAGTGCCGACTGGGTAGGTCATAGTGTGGGACAGTGTAGGCCATGAGCTCTCGGAATGCTGCGCTTTCAACCAAATGGAAGGGCATAATCTCTAATGAGATCAGTTTGGCAATTTTGGCGTTCAAGCCCAGTGTACACGGATGAGAGGATGAGTACTTTCTTGTCCTACTCAGAGTGTCTGCTAGGGAGAGCTTGACTTGAAAGCTGCATATGGGGGAACTAGCGGTGGACATGATGGACTGAGAAGGGGTTGGTGATGTAGATGGTGGTGGTGAGGGCCTAGATTCAGCCTTTCTTTGCAAAAACATTGTGATTCCCTGACTGCTTTGGCCTTGCGACGACACCTCAACATTTCTTGCTGGTGGTGTGCTAACCGGTGGGCTTACAGTGGGGGAAGCGATGGAGCGTTGCTGGCTACCTTCAGTCGGAGCAGGTGCACAAGTGCTACCTGAGCTTTTATAGTGCGTCCACGCTTGCAAGTGCATGGTCATTAAATGTCTAAGCATGCAACTGGTATTCAAATTTCGGAGATTTTTCCCTTGGCTAAAGGTCCTTCCGCTCTTCTTACAGATAACCTTTGCCTCGTCAATAGGATTTTGGTCAAAAAAGTGCCACACTGCACTCTTCCTACTATGGGATAAATTTTCAGGGCTTGCACGCTGAGCTAATTGGACCGTGTGGCCAAGCTGTCCTGCAACTCTTTTTGTTTTTTTAACACGTTTTTGGACAGCTGCGGGCCTGCCAGATAATCGCTGCTGTGATGTTGATGGCTGCTGCGGATCCTTGTCCTCCTCTGAGATATTGCCAGCGGCACCCTCTTCCCCCAATGGATGCCAATCCGGGTCAACAACTAGGTCATCCATCACCTCCTCTTCAATTTCATCTGCACCTTCCTCTCTGTCACCGTGTAAGGTGGTATAGTATGCGGGGAGGGCATCTGATTTTCATCAGGGTCAGATTCTGGCTCAGTACAACCGCGAGGGCAATGTAGTGCTGTGGGTCAATGTACCAGCAAAATCATCTAGCAGTGGCTGTGCGTCAGTGCACTCCAAGTCAGATTCATCTTTGACTGGGGAATTCAGGATTTGACTTGATAACCCAGGCATGGTATGTGAAAAGTGCTCCATGGAGTAATCTGAAGTGTGGGCTGCCGCATCCTTCACTTTTGGTGGGGGTGAAGGACACAAGGAAAGGTGTCGTTCCTGACCCGGAGCCTGCACTGACGATTCAGTGCTTGCATTTTTTGAAACTTCAGAAGAGGAGGCGATAGAGCTGGAGGCTGTTTCGGCAATGTAAGACAAAACTTATTCCTGATACTCCGGCTTTAAAATCGGTTTACCTACTACCAGAAAAGAGAGCCTTCCAGGCCTTCCGGAGACAGATGATGATGCCGGATCAACACCTCCTGCCTTAGGTGCTGCTATGCTTTTGGCACTTCCAGCAGATACACCACCATCAGTACCAGCTGGCCCCCCCACGCCCACGTCTGCGGCCCCTTCCACCATGCTTCCTCATTTTTGGGAAAACATACCCAAAATACCAGCAGATATATGGTACTGTATCAGAAGCATACAGCTGTATACAGTCTAGGGATAATTGTAAATCTCTGTATATATTTTAGGAGTCAGACACAGACGCTCACAGGCTCAGTATGGATTATACTAGAATATAAAATGCTTAAAAAGGGTACTGTATCAGCAGACACCAGGTATATATAGTATAGTGAAAATATTCTAAATCTCTGTATATATTTCAGGAGTCAGACACAGACGCTCTCAGGCTCAGTATGGATTAGACAAGAATATAAAAAGCTGAAAAAGGGTACTGTATCACCAGATACCAGGTATATATAGTATAGTGAAAATATTGTAAATCTCCGTATATATTTCAGGAGTCAGACACAGACACTCTCAGACTCAGTATGGATTAGACAAGAATATAAACAGCTGAAAAAGGGTACTGTATCACCAGACACCAGGTGTATATAGTATAGTGAAAATATTGTAAATCTTTTCACTATTAATTTCAGGAGTCAGACACAGATGCTCGCAGGCTCAGTATGGATTAGACAAGAATATGAAAAGCTGAAAAGGGTACTGTATCACCAAATACCAGATATATATAGTATAGTGAAAATAATGTAAATCTCCGTATATATTTCAGGAGTCAGACACAGACGCTCACAGGCTCAGTATAGATTAGACAAGAATATAAAAAACTTAAAAAGGGTTCTGTATCACCAGATACCAGGTGTATATAGTATAGTGAAAATATTGTAAATCGCCCAATATATTTCAGAAGTCAGACACAGACGCTCACAGGCTCAGTATGGAATAGACAAAAATATAAAAAGCTGAAAAAGGATACTGTATCACCAGATACCAGTTGTATATAGTATGGTGAAAATATTGTAAATCTTTTCACTATATATTTCAGGAGTCAGACACAGACGCTCACAGGCTCAGTATGGATTAGACAAGAATATGAAAAGCTGAAAACGGGTACTGTATCACCAGATACCAGGTATATAAAGTACAGTGAAAATATTGTAAATCTCTGTATATATTTGAGGAGTCAGACACAGATGCTCGCAGGCTCAGTATGGATTAGACAAGAATATGAAAAGCTGAAAAAGGGTAATGTATTAGAAGCGTACAGCTGTATACAGTGTTGGGGTAATTGTAAATCTCCGTATATATTTCAGGAGTCACACACAGATGCTCACATGCTCAGTATGGATTACACCAGAATATAAAAAGTAGAAAAAGAGTAATGTATTACAAGCGTACAGCAGTATACAGTGTTGGGGTAATTTTAAATCTCAGTATAAATTTCCAGAGTTAGACACAGACTCTCACAGGCTCAGTATGGATCACACCAGAATATAAAAAGTAGAAAAAGGGTAATGTATTAGAAACTTACAGCTGTATGCAGTGTTGGGGTAATTTTAAATCTCCGTATATATTTCCAGAGTAACAGAGAGACGCTCACAGGCTCAGTATACATTAAATCAGAATATAAAAATCAGATCCGCAAGACATAATCACACATGTGGTCCAATGTTCCAGGTGTCAATTATGCACTTACAGTGGTGGGTGGAGGAGTACTTTGTGCCAAAAAGGCTACTGTATCACAAGCGTACAGCTGTATACAGTCTAGGGGTAATTGTAAATCTCCGTATATATTTCAGGAGTCACACACAGACGCTCACAGGATCAGTATGGATTACACCAGAATGTATACAGTGTTGGGGTAATTTTAAATCTCCGTATATATTTCCAGAGCCAGACGCAGACTCTCACAGGCTCAGTATTGATCACACCAGAATATAAAAAGTAGAAAAACGTAATGTATCAGAAGCGTACAGCTGTATACAGTGTAGGGGTAATTTTAAATCTCTGTATATATTTCGGAGTAACATACAGACGCTCACAGGCTCAGTATGGATTGTAAATCTCTGTATATATTTCCGGAATAACAGACAGACGCTTACAGGCTCAGTATGGATCACACCAGAATATAAAAAGTAGAAAAAGGGTAATGTATCAGAAGCATACAGCTGTATACACTGTTGGGGTAATTTTAAATCTCCGTATATATTTCGGAGTAACATACAGATGCTCACAGGCTCAGTATGGAGTAGACCAGAATATAAAAAGCAAAAAAGGCTAATGTCTCCGAAGATACCAGGCGTATACAGTTTAGGGGTAATTGTAAATCTCCATAAATATTTCCGGAGTAACACACAGACACTCTCTCAGTATGGATTTGACCGTAATATAGAAGACAGAAAAACTGTACTTTATCAGAAGATACAAGCTGTATACGGTTTGGGGGAAAATTGAAATCTCCGTATATATTTCCTGAGTCACACAGATAGTCAGCATGTATTTGTCTGTGATACCAGCCGGTACACGGTAGTGTGTGAGGAGCGTACAGCTCTATACGGTGTGGGAAAAAATGAATGCTCATCAACTGTGCAGAAAAAAATAAAGTATTAGTACTGTGTAGGTGCTGTGTAAAAAGCAGTCTGCACAGCAGTGTACACACAGCAATACAGCTAGCAGGCAGCTTAATAATCAGCTCTGCTTCTGCACACAAGAAATTCCTACCCTGTCTGTTGTGCGCTGGGTTGCAACCACTTTATTGTATTATGGATTGCAACCGAACACGGGGTCCGCGATGCAGTTTCTAGTCACTTCTGCCGAACACCCCTAGAGTATGATGGTCAAACTGACAACAGAAATCTAACATTCAATCTCGCCTGTGCTACTTCACACTAGGGGAAATTTAGAAATGGCACTATCTCCGCTAACGTCACAGGAGATGTGCTATCAACTGGCGTAGATGTAGCCCTGTTAAAGGCACAGAAGCCACTTGCCAGATATTAGATTTGCACTATGTGCTGCAAGCTGGTATAGACGTGGCCCTGTTGACTGCACAGAAGCTACGTGTCAGCCGCTAGGAAGTGCATGCGACTAATGCCAGGCGTACGTGCTATCAGCCGGCGTGGGTCCGGACTGAGCAACTCTCTGTTCAGCTTGGCAGGCGATGCCCAGGTTACGCGCCCTGCAGTCTGCTCAGGGTGTATCGCTACCCTATCTTCGTAGCAAGACTGCACAGCATTAGCTACAGGTTACGCGCCCCGCAGTCTGCTCAGGGTGTATAGCTACCCTCTATTCGTAGCAAGACTGTGCCACATTGGCTACCTGCATAGCATTCATTAACCTGCCTAAAGGATCTGGGCTAATTAGCCAAGCTGACTCTGGCATCGGCAGGTCCCGGAAAGCGAAAGCTAGAGAGCATGTGGAGCCCAGATTCTGGTACGTCAAACATAAGCACTACCTATAGTATGATCTGACAGCGCTGCGGACAGACAAGCTATTTAAGGGCTATGCTCCGCCCCCAGCCATCTCGTCAACCGCATCACCGATGACGTCATCCTTGACCAATCAGGCAATGCCAGGTCAGAGGATCAGCTGACATTAGCCACCAATCATGGCTCGCTATGTCACAAACATGCTCCATGCAGGCATTTCTGGTCTTAGGCTTACAACATCCTTTTTTTATTCTGTAACCTATATTTAATGCTACTATGAACAAAAACCCAAGTAACTACTTGTGCCTCTTGGGTATTGGCTAGGCGTTGGGATCGACGGCGAAGCTGAGCAGCATCTGCCTTGGCTGAGTCTGGATGGGAGACCACAGACCCCTCGGATCCAGGTTAGGATCCCGTTGTTGCCTGATGCCTAACACTGGCAGTCAGCCTAATAATCAGCTCTACTGCTTTACACAAGAATTTCCTCCACTGGCAGGCAGCCTAATAATCAACTCTGCTGCTGCACACAAGAAATTTCTCCCCTGTCACTGGCAGGCAGCCTAATAACCAGCGCTGCTGCACACAACAAAATCCTCTCCTGTTACTGTACAGCACAGAATACGTTTTTTTTCAAACCTAACTCTCTCCCTGCTGAGAAACAACGGCAGCAGCTTCTCCCTAAGCTAAGATCGGCAGAAGTAAAATGGCGGTCGGCGGTCAGGGCTTTTATAGCCACTGTGACGCCACACAAAGCAAGCCAATCACTGCAATGCCCTTCTCTAAGATGGTGGTGGCCGCTGCCCTTGTCATCTCGTTGCCCACAGTGTGCGTCCTTGCTCATTGGCTGAGAAAAGGCGCCTGCAAGCATTATGGGAAAACCGACTTTGGCGCTTGGGTCGACGACAGCATGGCCAACCTCACGCTTGGCAAAAGTCGGCGACTTTTGAATCTGATCGACCTGTTTCGCTCAACTCTAGTCAGGAACTTAAAGGGGTTTTCCCACAAACAAAAGTTAATTTTAATCAATAGTTCTTGGAATAATAAGAACTTCCACAATTGGATGAGTTTAAGTAAAATGTTCCTGTGCTGAGGTAATCTTCTAAATGTGTCCCTGCTGTGTACAGTCATGGCCAAAAGTTTTGAGAATGACACAAATATTAATTTTTACAAAGTCTACTGCTTCACTTTTTCTAATGGCAATTTGCATATACTCCAGAATGTTATAAAGAGTGATCAGCTTAACAGCAATTACTTGCAAAGTCAATATTTGGCTAGAAAATGAACTTTATCCCCCAAAACACATTTCAACATCATTGCAGCCCTGCCTTAAAAGGACCAGCTAACTTCTTTTCAATGATTGCTCCATTAACACCGGTGTGGGTGTTGATGAGGACATGGCTGGAGATCAATCTGTCATGATTAAGTAAGAATGACACCACTGGACACTTTAAAAGGAGGCTGGTGCTTGGCATCATTGTTTCTCTTCTGTTATCCATGGTTATCTCTAAAGAAACACGTGCAGTCATCATTGCAATGCACAAAAATGGCCTAACAGGGAAGAGTATCGCAGCTAGAAAGATTGCACCTCAGTCAACAATCTATCGCATCATCAAGAACTTCAAGGAGAGAGGTTCCATTGTTGCCAAAAAGGCTTCAGGGCACACAAGAAAGACCAGCAAGCGCCAGAACTGTCTCTTAAAAGTGTTTCAACTGCGGGATCGGGCAACCAGCAGTGCAGAGCTTGCTCAGGAATGGCAGCAGGCAGGTGTGAGTGCATCTGCACGCACTGTGAGGCGGAGACTCTTGGAGCAAGGCCTGGTCTCAAGGAGGGCAGCAAAGAAGCCACTTCTCTCCAGAAAAAACATCATGGACAGACTGATATTCTTCAAAAGGTACAGGCAGTGGACTGCTGAGGACTGGGGTAAAGTTATTTTCTCTGATGAATCCCCTTTTCGATTGTTTGGGACATCAGGAAAACGCCTCATTCGGAGAAGACAAGGTGAGTGCTACCACCAGTCTTGTCTCATGCCAACTGTTGAGCATCCTGAAACCATTCATGTATGGGGTTGCTTCTCAGCCAAGGGAATCGGCTCTCTCACAGTCTTGCCTACAAACACAGCCATGAATAAAGAATGGTACCAGAATGTCCTCCAAGAGCAACTTCTCCCAACCCTCCAAGAGCAGTTTGGCGATCAACAATGCCTTTTCCAGCATGATGGAGCACCTTGCCATAAAGCAAAGGTGATAACTAAATGGCTCAGGGAACAAAACATAGAGATTTTGGGTCCATGGACTGGAAACTCCCCAGATCTTAATCCCATTGAGAACTTGTGGTCAATCATCAAGAGACGGGTGGACAAACAAAAACCTAAAAATTCTGACAAAATGAAAGCATTGATTGTGCAAGAATGGACTGCTATCAGTCAGGATTTGGTCCAGAAGTTGATTGAGAGCATGCCAGGGAGAATTGCAGAGGTCCTGAAGAAGAAGGGTCAACACTGCAAATATTGACTTGCTGCATTAACTCATTCTAACTGTCAATATAAGCTTTTGTTACTCATATGTTTGCAATTATTATATTTCTGTCTATGATAAAAACATCTGTCAAACACACATAAAAACCAGAGGGCAGCAGATCATGTGAAAATATAATATTTGTGTCATTCTCAAAACTTTTGGCCATGACTGTACTGTGTAATGGCTGTGTCTGACCGTACAGGGACATGGTCTGATCATACCACAGCTCTGAGCTGGTGAGGAAGCAAAAGAGAGTATACAGACACTACAGCAGGGGATCACAGCTGATTCTTTCTGAGAGGTAAAACATTCCCTTGCCTGTTATTAAATAATGTTTTACTAAAGAGAAAAATAATTTGCAATCCCATGCTAAAATTCCCATATACTTACCCCCTACCCCGCCCTGCCCAGGAGCTGTGGTATGGTCAGACCATGTCCCTGTATGGTCAGACACAGCCATTACACAGTACACAGCAGGGGCACATTTATAAGATTATCTCAGCACAGGAACATTTGACTTAAACTCATCCAATTGGGTAAGCTATTATTATTCCAATATCTATTGATTAAAATAAACTTTTGTTCTTGAGAAAACCCCTATAAAACAGCATAAAATAGTTATAGGGATACATTCTGGGGTTCCTAATGGTATGCTATAAAATTAGGATCCAGGGCATCAACTTTACTGCTTTTGGTTATATTCACATGTTGCGTTTTCACAGCATTTTTCTCTGTACATGAGATTTTAGAATTTTAATTGATTATGACGGTACTGTAATGCGCTGTGTATTTTATGCACCAAATATGCTGTGAAAAATGCACAGCATAAACACGACATGTGAACATGCCCTTTACATTTTTTTCTATTCACATAGTAGTAAGTCAAGGGATTCTTTTCCAATCTTGCCATTTTGGTGTTGGAAATTCTAACCGATAACCCATACATAAAATAATCAGCTTTACAAATACCTTATATTATGATCTATAGGAAAAGTACCATTTTCAATGCTCAGTATACCTTAGTCTCTGGTGACTAGGAAATAGATTGTCTTCCAATTTGATCACTGCTGTATTGTAGATATCCCAGTAGTCCTAATTAGTTTTTAACATTTGCTGACATTTACAGATGTAATAGAGATAAATTGATCACTTTCATTGTTTCCTTTGAGAACTGTGATTTAGTAGATTTATCAGCAGTCTTATAGGTAACCATGGATAAGACAAAGCAATATTACAATGAAGATGCATATCTTTCGAAAGGAGACTGCGGTTAATGCATTATTACTCCCTACTTCTGCCCACACCCCATCTACCATACAAGCTATAACTATCGGACAATTTCTTAGGATGAAACGGGTATGCTCAACGGATGCAGCATTTGAGAATCGGTCTCGGGACCTAAGTTCCAGATTCCGCGAGCGTGGGTATAGCAATCGATCCATCAAAAAGGGGTACTGCCCTGCCTGGGGAACACCTCGAGAACAACTCCTCTGTGAGTCTGGTCGCATAAAGGATAAAAACCCTCCTTTAAGATTCATTGCCACGTACAATGAACAATGGACTGTGATGCCACAGGTCCTACAGGTTTTACCGGATTTTCCACTAATGACGGCATGTAGGGGTAAAAGCCTAAGGGACTTATTGGTGTGGAGTCACTATATACTTGCCCCACCGAGGGATTTCTTTGGGGCATCGAAACAGCGATGGGGCTGCTTCCCATGCGGATCGTGCCGTGCATGTACCAACATAATACGGGCCACCTCTTTTTTATCCTTTGATGGGAGCAGGGAATTTAAAATCCTTAACTACATCTCATGCAGCACGAGATATGTTATCTACTTTGCCCAATTCCCGTGTAGGCTGATATATGCGAGTCTCACGTCACGGGAGCTACGTGTCAGAACTAGGGAACACGTGAGAGAAATCATACCGGCTAAGGAATCAACCAACATCTCTAGTCTTAAGACGATCCCGAGACATTTTAGGCTATGTCACGATTCAAACTCTACTGGATTTTCTGTACGTAGAATAGATCAGATACACTGTGGTGCTAGAGGTGGTAATTTTAAAAAAGCTCTAGCACAGCTGGAATGCTGCTGGATCATGACATTAGGCACCATGTCTTATTCTGGCTTATACGAGAAGCTCTCATTTGTTCCATTCCTCTGAAATTTTGGTCTTCTCCTCTCTCTCTCTTTTTTTGTTTATGTTTTTAAAGTGTGCTTTGTGCAGTTTTTTTAATACTTTTTATGTTTTCCTTTCACTTAGTTCATTTGGAGCATATATGATTGATGACGTCTGGGCTATTGGTGTTTACACTTGCTGTGACTGATTTTGTGCCTGGAACCGTACGAGGAGAGCAGGGATTTGCCATTTCATTTTCATCACTTCAACTATTATGCGGCACTATATATCTTCATGTGTACCCCTTTTGGTTATATATTTACCTTTTCATATTTGTATGTGTCATCTCAAGTAATTGTGATATTTTATGGACAGTTCGTTTTGTATGTATATATACAGGTATATACCCATAGGGAGCGGTTGTTGTGCAGTAGCTTGCCCCATAGTGCGCGCGCGTGTTGGCTGCGCTCCTGCAGTGACGCCGAAGGCATCCTTAGGGTTCGGGCTCACTTCTCCGTAGCCATTACTACATGTATGCGGTGTTGCGGTCCGTGGCCCAGATGTCCGGAAGTGATGCTTCGGGGATGAATCGCATCCATTGCGCGTGCGCAGTCACTCATGGTGGCGCCTGCGCACTCCTTGCATGCACTCTCTCCTGATGACCGGAAGTGACGCTCGGTTTGGGGTGTCATATGGTTCAACACGGGCGCAACTTACGGAGTCTCTCCTGGGTCATGGTTTCTCTGCTCACATAAATAGCCCACTGCCATTGCGCTTGCCACACAGCCCTGGGAAGAAGCCGCTCTGGCGAAACGCGTTGGGGCGTTCAGTGGTTTAACCCAGTCCCCACATGGGTAAGAGATACTATAGATTATGGTGTAGTCTGTGTTATGACTTACTTTGGACCATATGATCTGCTGACGACGGAGGGTAACTGATCTACGGTTACCTATTTATTCACACCAGAGCATTAGAGCTCAGGACCTTATAGTATATATGTATTGCAGGAGCACTTTATACCTGTAATTTTACCGATTTGTCTGATCCTATTATATACTTATTGGTGTGCATAAATACACATATGTTTATTGGCAATGTCTATTTGATATATATTTTTTGACCTATATTGATTGTGTTGCCAACAGATCTATTATTATTGACTACTTTATCTATATCTGTACCCAATTAAACCTTGTTTTATCTCCACCTTATATACTCTTTTTATGTACTATTTGATACAGTGTGTTAATAAACTATTTAACTTTCACAGACTTCTGTGTAGAGTAATGTGTTCTTTGAACAATTTTCTCGGGCCGTAAACTCGGTGTTCTGTTATAGGTCATTATATTGTTCTTGAGTGGCCCTTATATTTAAGTAATTTACATTGAGTGATCTTTAGTGGTATGATACTTTCTTGTATTCTAATGAAGACAATGTGTAGATATTTTCTATTTGACATTTTATGGAGAACAGGAAGGTGGAATCATTCAATGCACTGCTGAAGGAAGCTCGATGGCAAGGTGGAATCAACAGTATTTTATTGTAAAGGTTAACAGGTCAACGCGTTTCAAGGTCTCACACGACCTCTTCATCAGGACAAAAACCTAAGGGTGACTGTCAGGAATGTTCCTCTTATAAGCAGTATTCTTTTAAAAAAAACTGCCAAACTGGGCACATGACTATGTCAACGTTCAACCGTGACTCTGGATCAGTACTGATGTTAGACATTAGTTTGATTTGTTTCATCTGAGTAATATTGAAATATACATATTTTTATTAAAAACCATAGAACTGATAAAAATGTTAAAAGTAAATCAAATAAAACAATAGGAAAAATTCAAAAAATGATGGATAAAAATGGGGTGAAATGTCTTCGGAGAGTGATACCAGAGGGGGGCGAATGGGATCAGACAGGTTCTTTAACATTGTGGAAAACCAGGGAGTAGAGCTATCTGCCACAGCTCAGGTATCTGGTTCTGATATTTCTGACAGAAGAAGAGAATCTGTGATGGAATGGAACTAGATTTTCCATGGGTCCATATGTGACCGGTGTCCTGCAGCAGTTGTAATACGTGTCCATCTCATGTTGCTTGGTTGCAACCACACCATGTGAGTGTTCTCACATTTCCTACCCTTTCGTTATTATCGGATAAGACACTATTGCGCTCTTTTGTCTCCTAGATCTTTCTCTTTTTGAAGTTTTGACATATGAAGAATTTGTTTTGCACTACTTTTTGGTATACAAAGATAATTACTGTAATCACTCATAAACTTCTACGATGTGGGCAGGGCTTTTGAAATATGCCTAACTTTCTGATGGTACTGACATGAGAAGACTACATGTCTTCTATATATGTGTATATCCTGTGGTAGAGCGGCTCACTCGGCTGGACACAGAGGTAGAAATGGAACACTGTCTCTTTAAGAACGTGTTTGGTTTATTAAAGGCAGCATAAACTAAGCTGGGAAAAATAAACATGGCCCTCTGGGCAAAACAGTAAAACAATACACAGTCCTTCCCCTAGCGGGAAACAGCCCTCTCAAGGTTAGTAATGTCCAAGGTTCAGGTCCTTTAACACGGGTACAAACACTTCCTTTCCAGACACTGAACACTGCTGCTTTTGGAAGCCAGCTCCTTAAGCTTCAGACAATGTGACTTCTCCCCATGTGACTGATCACATGACTGTGATACCAAACAGGTTCTGTCAACATATGACAGTGTCAGCTTTGCAATGGGAGATAAGGTGGTCATACTCACATCCTTTCTATGGATGTCCACAAAAAAGGAAGCCCATTATGCAACTTAGCTAAACCCTCGCAACACTTAATGTGCTGGAAGAAAAGCTCTGAGTTTTATATCACAGATGCCATTAGGCGTAGTGAAACATATCTCCCCTCCAGCACTTTACCAGTGACTTTGTCACAATATATATACATATTTTTTACAAGAAAATGTTATTGGAGCCACTTAGCCAAGATTCATTGGGGGTCATGTATCATGGTTGAATGCAGAAACTGAATTACATTGATGAGGTACACATTTCACAAAAAAGTTTCAAGGTTGTTGTTAAGGTTGAAAAATGACACTAGTCCATGAAATTCAACCTACACCCTAATATATTGGTCCAGATTTAGGCTAAAACTCAATGAGAGAGATGCTAATTGCCCCATTTTAAGAGAAAAAATCCTTCCTGATTCCACATTCAGAAATCAGATTAGTTCCCTGGATAAGCCTAGGGTGAAAAATGATTATGCCCCCATATGCTTCATAGATTAGGCCCCCATATGATGCTCCACAGATTAAGCCCCCATAAACTGCGCAGATTATGCCCCATATGATCCACAGATTATGCCCAATATGCTCCACAGATTATGCCCCCATATGCTCCAGAGATTATGCCCCCATATGCTCCAGATTATGCCCCCATATGCTCCACAGTTTATGCCCAATATGCTCCACAGATTATGCCCCATATGCTCCAAAGATTAAACCCAATATGCTCCACAGATTATGCCCACATATGCTCCAGATTATGCCCCCATATGCTTCAGATTATGCCTAATATGCTCCAGAGATTATGCCCCATATGCTCCACAGATTATGCCCCATATGCTCCAGATTATGCCCCATATGCTCCAGATTATGCCCCCATATGTTCCACAGATTATGCCCCATATGCTGCACAGATTATACCCCCATATGATCCACAGATTATGCCCCATATGCTGCACAGATTATGCCCCATAGTATACTCCCTTATGCTGCCGCGCTGCTGCTGCAAAAAATGACATACTCACCTCTCGTCGCTGGGGGCCAGGTGCCAGTGTCCTGAGCAGGTGGTGACACTGGCGCGCTATGGGGGACAGGTGCCGGTGTCACCGCTCGCTCAGGACCCTGGCACCTGAGATATTTACCTGTCCTCTCTCCACCGCTGGACACTGCTCCCTCTTCTGGGTCCTCGGCAGTGAATGATCAGGCAGGGGGCGCAACGCGCACTAACAACGTCATGGCACCCTCTGCCTGAACATTCACAGCCAGAGGAGTCGGACGAGGGAGCAGCGCGCAGCGGTGGAGAGAGGATAGGTTAATATCGCTATACTCACCCCTCCGCCGGCGCGTCTCTGCAGCCTCTCCTCTTCTCCTGGCGGTTTCCGCAGCTCTTCAGTCCTACAGTGGTCACGTGGTACCACTCATTAAAGTCATGAATATGTGCATATTCATGACTTTAATGAGCGGTACCATGTGACCGCTGCAGGATGGAGCCAGAGATCGTGGGAGAAGCAGGGGGGCTGCAGAGACGCGCGGAGGGGTGAGTATGATCCGACACCCCCGATCCCCCTCCCCGCCGATCCCCCGGTATATGACTCGCGTATAAGCTGAGAGGGGGACTTTCAGCCCTAAAAAATGGGCTGAAAATCTCGGCTTATACACGAGTATATACGGTAACTTGTAATATTAAATTTATCAAGAAAAGCATCCAGGTCCTCTTTGAACTTGTTCAACAACTCTACTGTTACAACATTGTGTGGCACAGAGTTCCATAATATCACTGCTCTTACAGTAAAGAATTGCCATTGGTTATGGTCATTAAATCTTTCCTCTAGACATAGAGGTTGTCCCTTTGTCATCATTGCAAGCCTATTGTTCCTAATGATCTCAATGGAGAGGTGATCGCATATGTCCAACCTTCTGTCATTCACCAATGCAGACATCCACATAAGTTTGCTGGTCAACTGTATGCCCTGATGTTTCTCACTTTTTACAGTCATGCCACACCTGATCTGGTCAAGGGTCTTCTGCTCTTCTTATATTGACTATATTATTGACTCTTCATCCTGACCTTGACCATTACCTTGTTATTCCATTACTTTCTTGATACCATTTTTCTTTATTTCTGTTATTGGCATTAACTCCTGGTCTATCTCTTAACTAAAAGAGAGTCTCATCATCTGGCTTGTTGCATCCTGAGTGCTATTCCATTAATAGGAACTATGGTTACATTCCTCAGATTGATACCAACTCTATGCTACAGTAATCTAACCACATCTTGAACACTTTCTGAAGGTCTGGGAGGTTAAGATTTAAGAAAGGGATGAGCAGATAAGACAAAATTTGGATTTGACTGTTCGCATTTGATGTGCATAGAAGTGATTCTGTGTGAAATTAATGTTCCTTATTATTCTCAGGGGTCTCTCAACACCCTATCATTAAGAAAAATCTTTACACTCACCTTACCGCCCACCCCTCAATATCCTCCGTTATTCAATGTCACCCGTCCAGTCACATCTTCTGATGAAATCCTCAGGCCTATCAGACTGAGCAGGGACTTCCAGGTCTGATGAGGTCATTGTTTCATGATTGCATGACATGCACAAAAGAATCCCGGGCCTGATCAGAGATGGAAATTGTGCAAAGTGTGAGAGGCCTGGGGATTTCAGTGCTCGAATGGTGATCAAAAAAAGCTAGGAGGACTGGACAGGTGACGATGAGGAGCAGAAGGACTGAGGAGGTGAGTATAAAAATGTATTTTATTTTTGTCACTTTCTGATTGCTCTTAAGGCTAATTGCACACGTTCAGGAATGTTTGCAGAATTTTCCTGAGCAAAAACGGACTTTTTCCGCTGTAAAAACAAGCTGTTTTTTAACGTTTTTTCCACGTTTTTGGTGCTCTTTTTGCGCGGATTTTGCGCGTTTTTACTGCAATTCTTTCCTGAACTTTCAAGGTCAATAATATAGTGGGAAAAACGCTAGAATTCCGCGAAATTAATGAACATGTTGGTTCTTTTTCCATGTGCACAAAAATTGCGGAACTCATTCTAAATGATAGGATGCTTAAATCATGTGTTTTTGATGCGTTTTTTCCCATGAAAAAACGTGAAAAAAAACACAAATAATCCTGAACGTGTGCACATAGTCTTATGGTTCAGAAAAATGACGGCCATAGGCCGCCATTTTGCTGAATCATGGAAACTAGTTACAAAAAATTAGCATTTTTGCAAATAGGGATTTTTGTAAAATTTGAGAAAAATTCAGTTCCAGTAGAATTAATTTGCTGATTTCTAGTTGAAGAACAAGGCGGCAGGAATAAAAAAGCATCACATTTGTAAATATGCTGCATTTTATCAAATGTGTGCGTGGGCTTTTTAAAACCTGTTTGCTTGCATTGCGGTATAAACTTGCTGCAGATTATTAACGCAGAATCTGGACAGTATAAATACAAAAGCTGAATTAGCCCCAATTACTTCTTGTACTGCAATAAATGATTGTCCCTGATCTTGTAATTAATCTACAAAAACTGAAAATATAACGATGTGCCAACACCGAGACTAGCTAGTCTGCGTGAAAAGAAAATGAATCTGAAATCTACTGTCTCTTGGAATAATTGCAAGCAGGATATGAAATATTTTGTCTAAGAACCCTTATAGGAAAGAAATGATGATGATTTCTGGAAGTATTTCCTTTGTTTTTTATTTCAGAGGTATTTCCGACAACTTTATCTGTATTTTAACATGGATGGTTTCTTACAAGTCTCTCAAGCCTCTTTTATTTTAGTAAGGAAAGGAAAAGCTTTTTATTCTTTTTTTTCTACCTTGAGGGGTCTGTCCTTGCAGCTTTCTGCAGAGTCATTATACCCTGGGTGCTGTCTTATGTTCATACAACAGCCCCCACTTCTTGATTCCACTTCATCTACTTCACGGACACAGACATTTGTTAGGCTTATTAGCTCAGCAGGAGCCTTATCATATTTTGTATCTTAGGCTGTTGGAGATGTCAAGAGATGGAAATGCTGTGTAGCTTTTTATCCTCCCTTTGTACACTTTCTTCTACAGACCAACAGTGCATTTGGATTCAATACTCTGCAGCCACGAGATGCGGAGATCTCTTTAAATGTCTAGCATTTCCATCTGTACCAACATCACCGCAAAGGCTTAGCCATGATTAGGCTGTCAAGATTTATTAACTTAAAAAGTATCAAAGTTTCTTATAGCAACCCCAGACCTTTAAAGAGTCCACCTTTCTTTATCTGCCCTCCCCCAGCCTCACGCCGTCAATGTGCTTCACTTGACCTTGACCAATGTATGCACCCAGGGAAACACTAATGAATTTGGGCCAATTCATCTTGGAACTCCAAATTTAATCAAGCTGACATGCTGGAGAAAGCGGTCTGTAATTAACTCCTAGCATTTTAGTTATCCTGCAAATTATTGTAAAGGAAAAATTTTCATTTTCTCATGTGTTCATTGTGGCTGTCTGGGCTTCAATAAGATTGACATTACCAGGAAGGTAACCTTTAATTCTGGGGTCAGAAAGAGGTGTATTATGGGTTGTCGCAGTGCACAACTTGCTTATTATACTAGTTTTTTGTGTGAATCAGTTTAATTTCCTGTCTATATTTAGATAATCTTTATAACACAACACCATACATTATTATTTATAATATTTTAAGCCATTAATTCCATGGTGCTTTACAGACATAATCATCACTGTCCCCATCGAGGCTCACAATATAAATTCCCTATCAGTATGTCTTTGGAGTGTGGGAGGAAACCGGAGAACCTGGAAGAATCCCGTAAAATCGGGAGAACATACAAACTCCTTGTAGATGTTGTCCTTGGTGGGATTTGAACCCAGGACCCCAGCGCTGCAAGGCTACAGTGCTATCCACTGAGACACCATGCTGCCTATTGTGATCATTATTATTGTTATTATTATTTTCTTTTAATAGTATTATATCATTTTATTTTTTTTCATTTTCTATAATGCCAAAATTCTTAAAAAATGTTATTGGAAATCAAAGCCTCAGGAAAAATACATATACAATGATAATAAAATAGAAGGTAAAGGTGACCCTGGCCAAATCTGCTTAGGAAATAAAGAGTTGGAGAACAGACTATATAAATGTTCTAGAGGAAAATCTGTGTGAACACTGTGGGAGGGAGCGATTAAAGAGAATGGAAACATACAGATAAGAAAATATGTCAGTTTCCATTTTATGTATTATTAATTTACAGCACTCTAATATCCATCAAGAAATAGAGTAAGAAGCAACCTATGGAACTAAGAATGTGTTATGTTTAGGCACAATTTATTCCAAAATCTTGTTGCCGTTCATTTTTGGTTTTCGGGTACTTTCTGTTGTCTCAAAGTAATTTGTAATGTCTGAGTAAGGCTTTATTCACATGCAGCATATTTTAAAAGCTGCTTTTCATAGTACCAGCAAAAGCTATGACACTTCAGAAATGTCGTGGACATGCTTGGTTTATTTGTTCCTGATGGTATTTGATAACTGCAGCACTTTTGAAATCTGCAGCATGTCATTTCTTTCAGTGTTGTTTCAGCAGTTTTTCACAGAAAGTCATGAGAAAAATGCTGCAAAACACACAAAGGCATTTTTCACTGTGTTTTTGTAGCATTTTTGGTGAATAACGCTAACTTTATTAGACATGTATTATAGACAAAGCGCACGCTTAATCGGCAACCAAAAGAAGCTGCAAAAAATGCCACGAAAATTCCATGAAAAATGAAGTCAAAACACTGAAAAATGGTTGTGGCTGCAGAAGGATCATCAATATGAGATCACAGACGGCTAGACACCCAGCGTTCCGGTGGATCAGCTAGTATCTGCTTCACCAGTGGCCGGAAGTAAGCAATGCATATGGCGAAACAGCTTTGTACCAGAACCTCTTTCTCAATGTAAGTCTATGAGGGCCTTCATGTGAGTTTCAAAGACTTACATTGGGAAAGCAAAATATTTAGAATTGAGAGTCCTCAGTGGTTGATACCTTTTAATGGCTAACTGAAAAGATGGTAACAAATTGCAAGCTTTCGAGACTACGCAGGTCTCTTCATCAGGCTGAACTAATACAGCAGCAACTGATCTGCACAGTGTTAGCCGGATAAGCAGAGTATTAGTCACTTGGATTAAAAAGTGATCAAAACATCGCTAAGAACCAAAGTAGTCTGAGATTTCTGAGTATTTAAATACAATCTGTCATCAGTTTTATACACCTGAAAGCAACATTTTATAGGGCAGAGACACCGATTCCAGCTATATTTACCTTTCAGAACTCCTTGCAGTAGTTTTGAAAATTTCCCTTTATCAGCTGCAGATGTACAAGTTCTCTGAATTCTGTGCTCTATATAACCTTACACACATAATTGATTGAGAGCTTCCTGTCTACACTGTGCATAGGCAGAAATGCCAATCAGTGGTGGGGGGTTATTTGTGCTCATGAATGTTGAGGACTACATTGCTGCAAGTTCTTTCAGTGATAATCTCCTGCTGATAAAACACTGTTTCATCAAAACTGCAGCAAGCAGCTCAATAAGTGACACCTCAGGAATGAAAATCTCAGCGCCTACATTAAGCTGCTCTCAGATGAGGCGGCAAAAACATGAGGATGATACTTTCTGATTATATTTGTTCATTTATTCTAAAGCTGCCTTTTACACTGACGACTTAGCAGCGCTCTCTGCAAACTGTTTCAGGCTATTGTGGGACTGCAAGATGTCTCTTTATTGTGATTAGAGATGAGCGGTGTTCGAAGCGAACTGTTTGCCAATTT